>PVHX01009595.1:0-27500 GCA_004024805.1 Geosciurus inauris
TAGTTACACATGACAGTAGAATGTATTTTGGCATAATATACATATATAGAGTATTTAAGATCTATTCTATTTAAGATCTCTCTCTTATAATTGTACATGATGTGTGTGGAGTTACCCTGGTCATATATCCAAATAAAAGGCTAGGAAAGTTAAAAAAAAAAAAATAAAAAATAAAAAAATAAATAAATAAATAAATAAAAAGCAAAATTAAGTGGAGTGATTCTGACATAACTTTCTCATGTACATATGTAAATATAACACAGTGATTTTCCATATCATATACAACCACAAGAATGCAATCTGAATTAAAATAAGATGTGCTCCATGTTTGATAAATATATTGTGATATACTCTACTGACTTGTACAACTAAAAAGAATAAGAGAAAGTTTTAATAAGCCAAATTAAAATCTTGTTTATCCATAATGTAAAGATGAGTAAAAAAGAAAAAAAATGAAACTCTACCTTTCAATTTGATATTGAAGGAAGAACTGAATGAAAAGTTGACATGTGAGAATTAACTTACTGCACTGTTTTCTGTTACTAAAACAAAATGCCTAAGGCTGGGTATGTATAAAGAGAAGAAGTTGATTTTGGTTGTAGAGATGGAAAAGTTTGTGACAATTGTGCCAGCATATGCTTAGCTTCTAGTGAGTGCCTTGTGGAGTGGAAGCAAGTATGTGTAAAGAGGAGTAATGTGTAAGACAGAGAATGGACAAAGAGGGTGACCTATTTATAATGATCAGTACTTAAGTAGCGAAAACTTATCCATGGACTACCCCATGGATTAGCTAAAGAACATAAAACGTTTGTAGTTGGGAAAGTGATCCTAAGAGTTTGATAGAATGTTTAATTGGAAATCTATCCCTAGGGATAAGTTATATGGTATGTAGAATACAAAGGAAGAAAGTTATGCTGAAATTGGCCCTAATGAATGGTCAGGAGATCAAGATTTAAATGGTAATGCTAATAATGCTTAGCAGTGAAAAGAGAATTATATGCAAAATCTTATTGAAAGAGGGAAGAGGAAGAGAGAAGATGGAATTAATATTTATTGAATATCTACTATGTTCTAGAAATGGTATTATGGGTTTTTCTTATAATATTTTATGTAAACTTCAAAACATTCTAGAAATTGCACTAAGAAGAAAGTAATTAGGTAGTTACTCAGCATTTCAGGTAGAGGAGAAAGGAGGCATGACAAAGCAAATATTTCTATGAGCCTAGGAAATTGGATAATGAGTGAGGAATAGGAAGACAAAATTAATGCTTTTATAATATAGTTAGAGAAGAATTTTAAGTACCATTGTACCTGTCATATTTGCATATTAGATTGTTTGATGGCAGTGGGAAAGCTGAGATTACAGAGAGCAAAGTCTGGAAGCAAAGGATTTATTAGAAGGATGTGAAATCAATGAATGCAAGAAGTTAGGATGACTTATAGTGAAGCAGTTGCTGAGAATATGCTGAGGATTTACTAGATTCAGGAAATGAAGAAATTAAAAATAGAAGAATGTCTTCACTATGTGGTAGGATTGGGTGAAGAGGGGTCAAGGATGATTCTGCCTTAACCAGGAAAATGTTATCAGTATGAGGGGCCAGGGATCAGGGAGAGAAGGAGGAAAGAAGGAATGGAGGAAGAAGAAGAAAGAGGCATCTGTTTAGATTTTCAAAGATCATTGTAGTTGTGTTAGTTAACTTTTCATAGATATGAACAAAATTTACCACAAGAACAACTTAGAGTAGGAAAAGTTTATTTTGGCTCACAGTTTCAGAGGTATAGTTCACGGTAGGTTGACTCCATTGCTTTGCATCCAAGGTAAGGCAGAACATCATGTGGCACACTGGTGTGCTGGAGTAGTGCTGCTCCATTCATGGCAGCCAGGAAGCAGAGAGAAAGAGAGAGGGTGAACTGGGCCTCAGGGAAGATACACCCTTCCAGACAACACCCTCAGTGACCCACTTTCTCTAGTCGTGCTCCACTTGCCTATAGTTAGTACCCAATCAGTCCTTTTAAATTGAGATAGACTGATTAGGTTCAGCCTTCATAACCCAATAATTTTATCCCTGAATATTTCTTTGCTAATGCAAGAGCTTTTGGGGGACACTTGATATCTAAGCCATAACAACAATAGTCCCCCTTAGCCAGTTATCTGTAAGGACAGGTTCCAAAACTCAAGAGTGAATGCCTGAAACCACAGATGGCGCTGAACTCCGTACCAGGCATACTGTTTTTCCTACACATTCATACGTATGATAAAGGATAATTTATAAATTAGGCACACGAAAAGATTAATAGCAGCAACTAATAATGCAATAGAATTATTATAACAAGATACTATTATGAAGATTATTTGAAACTTATGAATCGATTGTTTCTGGAATTTTCAGTTTAATATGTTTAGACCATTATTAAGCATGGATGGGTGAAACCTCAGGAAGTGAAGCTGCAGATAAGAGGAAACTAGTTTATCTATGGATATGTTGGTCTTGACCTTGTCTTGGGAATGTTGAATATACAAGCAGCTGGGATATAGAGTTCAAGGGAGACATCTAAATGAGAGAGAGATTTGAGACTGATTCCTCTGGGAGCCTTAGTCATAGATGAGATCAGGGCAGTGGATGAAGACAGTGAGTTAGGACAAGCTAAGAAGAGTTAGGAAGACAGACAAGAACACAAGGAAAATATGTGTGTGTTTTAATATGTATGTACATATGTGCATATACATGTGTACAACACATATATGTATGTATTAGAGTGTATGTGTTATATATGTGTGCATGTGTCTGTGTGGTATGGTTATGTATATGAAATCATCTACATTAGGAATCCTTCAGACTAACCCATGAAAATCTTATAATATGGTAAGATATTTTAATTATACTTTTTAAAATATAATAATAATCACTCTTTTCTGATGATTTTACTTAGTTTAGGTTTATCAAAGACTGAAGAAGAGTTGATAGCTAAAACACTTGGATACTTTCATACTTGTGTGCTTGTCATATTTTTATATTCCTGTATTTTATCTATGTAAATTCCTTTCCCATGTTATTTTTAAGCATTTTAAAAATTGTTCAGAATGTTTTTTGTAATAATGTGTTGCAGTGTTTTTTAACTGTTAGAAAGTATATTCCTGAGATATAATGAGGACTCATGACACTATTCAAACTTTAAAAATGAAATGAAAATTGTTTGATTTTAATTTCCTATTGGTCTTCATAATTATCCTTGACTAATTTCACAGCATAAACATCAAAGTAGTAACATATAAAGCTTCTCAATGCCTGTCAAAATGACATAATACCTAAGGAGAATTGGGTTAATTTAAAGAAAGTTCAAGTGTTTGCCATCAAAATAGCCAATAAAAGGTGATTAGATATTAATAATGGAAGAAAACTCACTATTCTCTTGCTTGCTCATTAATCCAGACTTTCCCCTTTATAGATTACAAGCTATAAGTATAATTTATAAATATTTTAGTTCAAGCAAAATAATATTTGCCTTTAAAAACTACATAATATGCTAGCCTAATATATGTTCTTCCTCAGACTATTGAAGCTAACTATGAGTCAATTATACAGTCACTCCATTTTTGTAAATGCAAATCAAACTTATTTTAACAGATTAAAATGATACAGGGATAAGGCTCAACAGATTTTTTGGGTGTTTTTTTTTTTTTTTTTTTGCATGTACTAATGTATTTAAAGTTGCCCAAATTGACTTGAAGTGTATTCAAACCAATGTCCTATAATGTTCCTATTTAATTCTATTTTCTAGATAAACAGCATTTCTTTTTCTCTAAGTAACACTTTTTTTCCTCTGTGCAACTCTTAACTGTGATTTTTTTTCTCTATCAATTGCCCATGATAATCCCTCCATGTGTAATTTCCTCTCTCTCCATCTTCATCTAATTCAGATCTCAACTCTTAGTTCGATTATTCTCTTTTTCTGGTCTTGTTTTAGTCTGCTTTTGTGTCACTGTGACAAAAATACCTAACAAGAACCACTTGAGAAGAGGAAGAGTTTATTGAGGACACATGATTTCAGAGGTCTCAGTGCATAGACTTCTTTGCCCTGGGCCAAGGTGAGGCAGCACATTATAAGGTAAGCACCAGGAGGATTAAGAGGTTCCCCACATGGAAACAAGTAAGCAGGGGCCAGAGAATGAGAGAGTGAGGAGAGGAGTGGCCCACAGGAAAAATGCACCACCCAGGGCACACCCCAGTGACCCACCTCCTCCATCCTTGCCCCACCTTCCAGTTACCACCTAGTCCGAACTACGATATACTGATTAGGTTACAGCTCTCATAATCTAATCATTTCACCTCTGAATATTCCTGCATTAACACAGGAGCTTTGTGGGGTGACACCTCATATCCAAACTATAAAAGACCTTCAGCTTGATTTCAAGGAAAAATATTCACTTCCATTTTGGGGCAGATTTGACTTTATAAGGGATTATCTTATTTGTCTTCTGATGGGCTGCACCCTTAGCACCTGTAATACGGGCTTTTAACAGTAGAAAATCAGAAACTAAGAATGGGGTTTTACTGTGCCCTCATACTGTATTGCTGTGTTTTATAAAACGGATTGCTAGTTATTTTCCAAATAGTTATTTTTAAGGACTTCTCTGTTGATTAGTAATGATTTTTCAGGCTAACATTGCTTTTAAAAATAAACTTTTCTGGAGAAATATCTAAATACGTAGAAGAAAGCATTTAAAACTTTAACTAATTGGTTTTGTTAAAAAATACTCAAATATTTCATATAATACATCAATGTGTGATCATGACTCATTGTTTACTTTTAAACATTCATATTTATGAAAGTTTCACAATTCAGTAGAATTGTTAGTATATCAGAATTAATCTAATTTATTATTAAAGTCTTAATTTTATATAAAAAGTATAAAATGGTATCATGGTTTCATTTTTATTCATATCACTGATAAAATGTAATAATAAATAGCTTATATGGCAATCGATATGAGCCAGATTTTCTTCATTAACTCATCTGACCTTCAAAACTGTTTTATTGTGCACATACAACTGTAATCCACTTTAACAGATGAAGGAATAAATCCTGTTCAGAGAGTTTAAGTAATATGGCTAAACTGATACAAGTGGATAACAGCAGAGTATATATGTGAACCCATGAAGTGTAGCTCTCAGCCACTGATCTCGGTGTTGTTTCCTCTTAGTGACTTTCTTGGTCTTTGCAGAATGAAACTCAAGGCATTGTTTTCCATTTCTTCTCCTTCACACTGCCTTGAAGTCAGGGGAAGTGTCTTAGTCCTCATTTTATCTTATTGTAACTAAGTTGCATTTATAAACTTTAATTTCCTGCTCATAAAATCGAATCAGCAATACTCATTCAAAATCAATGAGTGCCAATTGAGAAACAGCTTATAAAATAACTAACATATTTACTAATCACAATAGTTGTTATTCAATGAATAATAAATATCAATTCTATTCCTTCCTTGTTTAATTATATATATGTATACACACACATATATGCTTTAGAATTTGAGAAAAAGCATTTGTCTGCATAAAGAAAGCAAACCAGAGATCACATTTATTATTTGTGAAAATACTTATTTAAAAATGCCCCATATTTGGTATTTATTCCATTTATTGCACAAATAAAGGCATATTTATGCATTTCCTAGATCTTGCCCATGTGCAACTCTAAAACTGATGATCAGTGTGGACTGATGCTCTGCATTTTCATTGACTGGCTACACATTTGGGGGACTCAAACACAAATGAAAAATGAGGGCAGATAAACTGTTGTGTGTGTGTGTGTGTCTGTGTGTGTGTGTATTTCTAGTCTTTCTAAGAAAAAAAAAACACTGTGCAGTTTTAATAATGGGACCTGGAAATGTTGCTTAGTTATAGTTCAGTGAGGTGATGAGGTGACTATGAAGCTCAGTTTCAGGGCACTGCTTGTGTTTGATGAAATATAGAGAGTGATTTAGAAAAACTACTCAGTGTAGAAAAGTCTCTTAAAATATATGTTTATTAAGGTGCTATTATTGTTATGGATCAGATAGTATACCCCAAATTCATATGTTTAACTTCTCACTCCAGTATCTTACAATATGGTTATATTTGGAGATAGAGTCTTAAAGAGGAAATTAAGGTAAAAAGTGGTCCTATGGGTGTTCCTAATCCAATATGACTTGTGCTTTATAAGAAGAGGAGATTAGGATACAGTGTGCACTCACAGAAGAAATGGCCACAGGGCCATTTCTACAGAATGTAGCAAGAAAGTAGCCATCAGCTTCATAAAAGACCAAACCTGCAGATACCTGACCTTGGGCTTTCGGCCTTTAGTGTCAAGAGAATCAATTTATTTACAGTCTGTGTTATTTGTTACCTCAGACCTAGCAAACTAATACAGATGTATTTGTAAATTTTCAACCTCTTAGATTTATTGTCAAATATATTCAAGAGACCCTTTCCGTATTCAAAAATATTACGTTGACATTGAAAATTTTTTTGCATGAAAATCAGAAGTATTGTAACATTTTGGAGAAAATTAACAAAGCACAAATACAATTGTTTATTTGTATCCTGAATTGTAAGTGTTAAGGAAAGTTTAGAGCAAAATCAGTAGCCCTTGGATTACAAATATAGTTAACATTTGATGTCTTTTTTTTCATTTGCCAAATATTAAAGTAAAAGCTGTTTTAAAATCACTTCATTCCCTTGGCTTTAGATTTTTGTTTTTCTAAGTAGCACTGATAGTATTTGGTATCGTTTTCAGAAAAGGAAGATTTTCTTGGAAAACACCTAATTTTTTTTTTTCTGGTACTAGGGATTGAACTCAGGGGCACTCAACCACTGAGCCACTTCCCCAGCCCTATTTTGTGTTTTATGTAGAGACAGGGTCTCACTAAGTTGCTTAGCACCTCGCCATTGCTGAGGCTGGCTTTGAACTCGTGATTCTCCTGTCTCACCTCCCTAAGTGCTGGGATTACAGGCTTGTGCCACCTCACCTGGCTTAACACCTAATTTATTTTGTAAAAATCTATTCCCTTTGAGGCTTATTAGTGTAAAGTACATTAAAGTATTAATGTATACCTATTTTTGCCCAATTTAAAAATATTATCTCACACAACATTAGTAAATTTAATACCATTATAGATTTAAATGATATCTATGTATTGAACTATTAGGCCTTAGGTGGATAGAATTAATTCTTTCTATATGCTTGTTATGAGACTTCCTCTGACATATATCTCATAATGGTTCCTGTTGATTGATCTAATTATATACACATGGTTTTATTGGAGCTTTGTGAATCTGGAGATACCCATGTTTGCTTAATGTTCTACAAGTACAATTCAAAACCCTTTAGGCTTACCAGGATTGTTTCCATAATCCTTAACTGAGAAAAGTAAGCCTTGAGAATTTTGAAATACCCTGCCTAAATCAAGCTCCTGGGCCAGTGCATTTTCCCCATTAGAATATTTTTTAAGAAAGAATCTTTTTAATACATATAATCTGTTTTGTATGAGTATCATTTTATAATTAAATGAAATATATTTATTTCTGTGAATGTGCATACAAATGTCCATGCTTTATGGTCCTTGATTTTCAAATTTAAAGAATGAATATTTTTCAGAAAGAATATTTAAAACAAAATGATATCATAGTAAGTAATGAATAACACATAAATAGCATTCTTTTAATGCAAGGCTCAAAATAATCCTTAAATTACTACATTTGATGTGTAAAGACTAGAAGAATTCTATTACTTTATTAATTTTAAATAATTTCATCAAACACTCCAATAGTACATATGAATCTATAAATCAGTTTTTTAATTGATCTTCGAAATATTATCCTGATGCGGGAAACATGCAGTTGTGTCTGTGAGCTGTGATTTATCTTCTCTCTGAAAATTTAGTTATTTTATCTTTTTCCCTCTTTGTATTGCTTGAAGAATAGTTCTGACAAATAAGATTACTTTGTTTTCTATCTGCTTCAGTGTTTCGGAGTTTTCAGTGTCATTTTTTAACAAAGCTTCAGCTTATGGAAAGCCCAAGACAAACTTAAAGTTTTGAAACCTACTTCTACACATCTATTAAATTTTCCTTGACTGAATCAGTTTATTTAATAACCCAAATCTTGTGGAACATGTAACAATAAAACAGTAGCGCAAATTGAAGTCTCTCCGATCAAACCTGCCCTTCCTCCCCCTCTTCTCGTATAGACATGTTTAGCTGCAGCAAAGCAGACCCAAGGATGGGTGTATGGGAGATCAACACGGGGAGATGGGGCTCATTGCCTAAAAAGGAAAAGAATAGGAAATGAGGGCCTGTTATAAAACAGGGAGATTTACAGACAATAATCACAATCTTTAAGCAGCCTAAGCAGCTTGCTTTCCTAATACTTACTTACCTTGATAAAAGAGTTGTCTAATAAACTTAGAGAACCTGAAGTGGCTCAATTAACTCCTAAAGGAAGGTAAATGGGTTCATCTGAAGCTTCAGATCAATGAACGCTGGTGGTTGCGATATAACTTCAAGGAGTTATTTCAAAAGGGAAGAAAGTTTGATCAATGAAAGTTAAAAGAGCTTTAAGGTTCAGAAGGGGTCAAAAATCAAACATAACCTGATAATATTTTAGTGGAACTCCCAGTGTTAAAATTCACATGTTCATTTCATGTTCTTGTTATAAAAAATGCTTTATGATTGATTGATATCTTTTTATTTACTATGCCTGTAGACATTTATTCAGCCTTTATTGCTAGGCACTACATTAAGCACTTTCTTAATTAATCCTCTTAAGAAATTCATGAGAGTAGAACCTATCTTTATCTTTATTTTACAGATGTGAAAACTGAGGCATAAAGAGGTTAAGTAACTAGCTGACAGCAGATGTACAAGGCAGAAGTCAATCCTAGGCATTTTGAGTGTATTCTTATCTCTAAACGGTATTGCCTAACTGTAAAGTAACTGTCAAAGATTTGAACACTGCAAAACTGGGACATCATTTTTTAATTAAAAAAACTACCATAACAAACTGAATATACTCAGAAATTAGCAGTATATTTTCCCAAATGGAAGACAAAAAGACAATGATTTCTACTTCAATCTTCATACTATGCTTTATCTACTAGTTTTCTCTCCAACCTTTAGAATGCATTAATACAAATTAAATTCTAAGAACTTGTTTTTTTTCAATATACCTCCCAGTCTGTATAACATAGGCTAAAACATGCTTTCTATTTTCATTTATTTCTTTGAAAATCCTTTTATCTGGATAACACTCTTAATTTTCCTTATTGTTCATAATTCAGTTTTTTTAGTGTTTTCAAATAGTTTTTAAGTCTGTTAGAGATATTCAATTGAATATTTAAGCACAGATTCAATTTTTTGTCTAAATGCAATATTTTACCTAAAGAGTTATGGGAGAAAACTCTTCAAGTAGCAGATGTATAGCTCTGCATAAAATCTGGATTAGCAGTAGTGCCTTGAAAACATTGGTTAACAATATGAAAATATAGTATGCAGCTGTAGTTAGTGAGTTTGCTTTCTTATGTGCATAATATGAGCTTGTAATGGAAGTAATGTCATATAGTATTTAACTCTGACATTTAGTGTTTGCCCTGGTAGATGGTCTTCCTTTTACTTAAGTGCCATTACTTTTATGTAGTCCATTTTCATTGCATTTAGCCCCATTTTAGTAATAATGCTTGCATGATTTACCAGGCAAATGCAATCTTTGCCCTGAATGGCACAGTGCAAGAAAAAATGGAAGCTGTTAAGAGGCTGAATGGCAAAAAAGTATTATTGACCTATGCTGGCAGCCATGTGTTTCAATTATTTTCAAGAATCCATTTGTCAAATAAG
The DNA here is from genome assembly GCA_004024805.1 of Geosciurus inauris. Taxonomy (NCBI): domain Eukaryota; kingdom Metazoa; phylum Chordata; class Mammalia; order Rodentia; family Sciuridae; genus Geosciurus; species Geosciurus inauris. The sequence continues at coordinate 9,869 of PVHX01009595.1, forward strand.
TGAAGCGATGTGGGACGTCAAGTTCAAGCTGGGGTTAGTGCCTTTCTACATCTGATATGATGTATCTTCTGTAGCCATTTAATTGAATTACCCAATTTATTTTTCAAGCAACAATGCTCTACCAAGAGCCATGACATTAAACAATTAAATATGAGTTTAAAAGTCTGCATTTTGTGTAGTTCATCATTCCTCCGCAGCAGAAAGTGAGCCCAAGAGCCTGAGGATTTCTGAAGCTAGTCTAGTAAGGCTTGGCTTCTAGGGGAACACCCTGACTGTCCCATGAGGACACATTCCAAAATTCTTAATTCTTATTTTTTTAAGGCAATGGTGATGTAAACCTTAAGAAGCTAATTGAGATTACTCGATGATTGCTTGGGACACACCTTCGTGTGTATAAAAGCAAATTAGATTGCAATGGCATTACCTAATGCTGAGTGAGTTTGATCAAGAATGCCTTTTCCTTTGGAAGGGCTGCCTTTTGTGAATACAGAAGAGAAATGCTAATGAATAAAAAAGAAAATCAGACTTCCAAATAATTAGGAAGAGGAACATGCTGTTAAGGTGTACTTATCTTGTCAAGTTGCTAATATATTTTAGGCATTTTCACTTACAGAGTTCATGAAACTTTTAAAGAATAATAAACTAACTGACCATAACTTCTATTTGAAGGGTAAGGATGAAGGTAAATACAGAATAAGAGAATAGAAATTCAAATTAAATGCATCCTGCCTTCAGATAAATTTGGGGCGGGATTAATTTTATTTTTACTGGTGTATTAACTCCATGATAAGTATTAAGAACACTTTATTTTGGATTATTTTCTTTTGTTACTAACTTAGACATACAGATATGTTTTTGATCTGGGGAGAATAATTACTGTAACTCAGAGAACAGAAGTGACTTATATATTTTTTTCAATTAACATTCAACAATTAAATTTTAATATGGTCAGGGAATTGTTCAGATCCTTTTGTATAGGGATACTGCACCTTTAATTATCTGCCCTCTGGTGCCAAGCCTTTTCTTTGAGTGCTTCCATAAAAGCTTATTGCAGCTAGTTATTGAGCAAATTAGTACTTGAGTTTTGGTGAAAAATGTCTTTATTAGTCCTAAAACCAGAGTCACTGTGCATTCCCAGAAGGCGTGATTTTGTTTGATGAATAAATCTAGTAATTATCCTGCTGTTAGGGCTGTACCGCAAATGTCATAAGCAGATAAACAGAGGGAGTAAGCCTTCCGTAAATTCTCTAATTATCTATGTTGGACTACTTATCGCCTGCAGATGATTTATGAGCATATTGATATATCCTTAAGTATGTTCATTTGAGTTCACAGATGCAAATAATTAAGGCACTAGTCATTTACAAAGGAGGCTTCAGGTCAGGGTCATTTCATTATAAAACTTCAGCAAGGGTTTATACTATAAAACAAGATATAGGTGACTATATCTTGACTAGGATATTTCCTCAGAGACTTTTAATTATTTCCTTTCCTTTTCTCTCATTCTCTAGATTTGATTATTCTCACCCATTATTTTCATTAAAAAATAATCTTTTCTCTTCCTTTTGTCATCCATTTTTATTTTGTTTTAGAAAATATTGTCTTATTTTTAAGATATTTAAACTGGTTGGCAAAATGATCAGTAGGAACTAGCATAAATTCTTTAAAATACTTAAAATGACATTTTCAAATTTACAAAAAATATTTTTTTGAATATAGCTGTTTTATTCAGACCTTTTTACTTGAAGAAATTGAAGACTTAAACAGAAGGCAATTTTATAAAAATGTCTCGTTTTTATATTTATTTTATAATTGACTAAGAAATTGAAATAAATACATGCTTATAAAAATAATTATGTATTCCTTAACTATAGTACAGGTAATATACAAGTATATGAAAGGAAAAAGTAGTTCCTCTGAAAACTTGAATGTAAACATTTAATGAAAGTATTTGATAATAAATCTCCAACACATTAAGTTACTAACAGTTTAAGAAGATGAATGAGCCTAAAGTGTATAACTTGGTACTTTGAGCTGGATGTTTACAAGAAAATATGTCAATTAAAGGAGAATATAGATATTGTAGTATGTTTTTCAAATTTTTGTGCAAAAAATTAAGCAAGCAGAAACAATTTTTTGATATAAACAGAAGTCAGAGCTAAATAGAATCACATGAATGTAATCATCTATTGGATTATTTGATTTATGTGCAAGGGACATATCTATTTCTGGCCACACCCTTATTAAGATAAGCATTAGCTACATAATTCTTGAGAAAGGATACTAACAGTGTTCCCAGAGCATTTATTTCATTTTTGGATCAATGTATCTCCCGAGGTCTGATAAGAACAATCTAATTTGAAATACAAATTCATGCACACACATACAGAATCAATCCAGTACTCTCAAATTAAAATCAAACCTCAGAATAAATCCATTTTAGCTGGACTCCTTCATATCACTGATCATTACTATTAAAGGCAAATTCTTAATAGAATTACCAGCAAATTAAAACCAAGAGATTGAGTAAAAAGTGGACTGGCACAGGGTCAATTGATGAAAATGTTACTAGGCATTTGTGAGTACATCAAAATTACTAACATTAGTTTTGTCACTATATTATATCGTTGGCAAATAAAGGAGGAAGGACATGTTTAAAATATCAAGGTGTAACTTCAATGAAGGTAACATAATAAAGATATTTCTTCTGTTTTATATCCTTCCTGCTTTTTCCCCTCTAAAACAAGTTTACTAATGTCTCCCACATCACATTCCACCTGTCCATACAGTCTGTGTGTAATGGAGACCACATTTATTTGCTTGGAATTCAATGCATCAGACTTGATATTCTTTCTCTTCCATCATACACTAAAACAGTTAAGTACTGTAAAGCCTATTAAAAAGAAAAATCAAGACAGCTTTTATTTCAGCTTTTCTATAAAGACACCCTGAATGCTGATCTGCATCCAGAAATTATCTTATCATAAATACAGAATTGCAGAAATGCACCTTATCATATGGTAAGAAACGCACCTTATCAGTAGTAAGTCATAAAAACTAAGTCCTAGAAGTAGAGCCTGCAGAAATAATCACTGTCCACATTTCTAACGGTCATATGCAAAAATCGACATTTCTACATGTAGTTTATCTTTGAAAATTCCTTCTTGGCAAATTGTTTTTGCAGATTTTTCCTAAATGAGTTGAGTAAGCCCTTAACAATGGTTTGGCATTATCAGTAAAACCATTTCTTTTTTGTAAATAGGGCAGATTTACAAATTAAATACTAAAAACAATTAGAAGTAGACTTCATTTACTCAAAATATTATTCTAGTATATATGAAATTATACATCTAGAAAAAGTTCTTAGAAACAAGTTTAAATATTCCATGCTTTTCAAGGAAATGAAGTGGTTTATCCCAGATTATATAGTTAGCACAAAATCAGAAGACAAGTCCTCTGAGTTCCAGTCCACTTTTCCATGCAGCACTGTGTTCAATCTACACACTTTAAGTTCTCAATTAGCACATTTCCTACTGAAACCCATCATTGTCTCAACATTTATGAAATAACTCTAGGAATTGTTTAAATTTTCTTTATATATCAGGAGTTCTCATTTCCAGACAATTGTGTTATTCAATTTATTCCACAGAAACCAGTGAGAACACTTTCCCTCAATTATAGAAATTAAAGTATTTTCTATTTTCTATTTCAAAATGTAGGCATAAAAGAATAAAGAAGGATCAATAAATATATGTTTAATTAACAAACACACACAAACAATTTTGCTTCAATAATCACATTCATTTTTTTCATGGCTACTTTCTTTATATCATTCTGTTTTGTCACCTTTTCTTACATAAGCTGCCAAAAACATATTGTATAAGATATAGCTATTAGGGTATGACTGAGGTTTTGTTGTAAAAAAAGAAAATAAATCTAGTATCTAACATTTATTGTTTTCTAAGTGATTGCATGCCATATGATTATATACATAAAATTTATGTTATGTGAAATAAGTTATATATTAATGCATGTGTGTACTGATACAGCTATTGCTTTTTTCTGGAATTATTAATGATCATTTTTCTTCTTGAAATGATGAAAAATAAAACCATAACTGAGCAACTTCAGTGTGCCTAAAAGGATGTTGAAATTTTGAATCTCAGAGTATTGTGATTGGGTAAGAATCCCAGGTAACTGAAATGACACGTAGGAAACTTTGTTCTGAAGATTAGCTATGCAAGAAAATAGTTGCATGGTTTTGATTTTCATCCACCAGACAGATAGATGGTTGAGAGGCAGGGAAGTGTCCTGCAGATATCACCAGGCCTGAGACAATTGTTTCTGGCCTTCTGAAATTTATTTTGTGGCATAGGGGGTCAGAATGTTTTCATCTCTTGACAAATCCTTTATAAAAATAATTTAACAATTGTTTTTAAGATGTTCCAAAAATTTTTCTCAATATTTTAGGATTTTTCTGCTGGTCATTTATACAACAAATAAGATGAAAAGGAGGAAAATTATATAAGAAATAATTAAAGGTCATTGAGAGTATTTGTATTAAAAAGCAGGAAATTATTATTTTGTTTTCTCTCTGTTCTCCTTCTCTCTCCCTTGTACTAAAATGATTTTTCATTTCATGTTAGTACCTGAAACTGGGAATACACAGAGAAACAGGTAAACAGCAATTTATCTATGTGGCATTCAATCATTGTCAACAGCTTATTTTTATGAGCAGTAAATTTACTTTCAGATTAAGCACAGAGAAGAAAAAAATTGATGCTAGAATTTAAATAACAATATATCACTTGACTGGTTGTCATGCATAAAATAGAATAAGAAGATGCTACTGGACCTTTGAGAAGACTATTAACTGACCTACAAGGATAAAAGCATAAATGCAGATATCTAATTCCCTTGCTCCTTGCCCAAGTGAACATTTTTCAGATGAGTTACCTAGTTAGAAACATCGATTTTCTTCTTTGCTCTTCTGTTATTCTCATGCAGATATTAGGTATTCCTCATAGCATAATTCCATTAAATCTCACAGTTTATCACAGAGGTAACATGCCTAGTAAGGAGGAAAACAGCAGTTTGGAAATGCTTCACATCACAATTTTTAGTTTCTGGGGTTATCTCATTTGTTATATCTAACAAAAATGTTGTAAAATGTTGATTCAAGGAAGAAGAGAATATTTTTCTTTCAGAGACACTTTGTCTCTTTCTCAGCCACTGAAGACTTGACTTTCCGTTTTTGATAAATGCAAATTTATATGCCCTGATAGAAGAGTTATTCGTGGTTTATTTGTTGGTTTTCAAATTATTGCCTTATAATTAGTATTTGATAATCTAAGAAAATGAATATAAAAGCAATTTCAGCTTACGATAAGTCTGAGAATGGAGTTTCTTTATATCTTCTCTGAGGTTCCAGTGTTTTAAGTTCCCTACCACTTTGTCCATTCAAAAATTAACTAATGTATTATCTTTACATGCTACAAAATTGTTGATTAGTTTGCAACATTGAATCTCTTAAACTATTAATCCTCATTCTTCACAGTTCCATCAGTTATTAATAACACATTTATTTTATCTGTTTCATTTACTTTTGCTTCCTCTTCAAGAAGTGTCCGACTGGAGAGGTGTCAAAACATTGAGGAGCTAAAAATGGAGTTACCAGTTGTATTTGTTCTTTTTAGACTACAGCTCTTTGATTACTGAACAATGAAAAACCATAGGCATTTTTAAAAGTTTGTAAATGCTTGCAACCTTGAGATTTATCTTCAAAAATCATTATTTAACATCAGATGAAAAATCATGAATAAACAGTATATAAATTGGTCCATATTTAGAATGTGTTTTGGATTTTGTTATGAATTTAATCATTTCAACTCAGATACTACGAATTCTATGGGTTATACAAAGTATCATGTATGTTACTGTTATGGTTTAACTATGAGGTGTGCCCCCAAAACTCATGTGTGACACAGTGCAAGAAAGTTCAGAGGTAAAATGATTAGATTATGAGAGCCTTAACCTAATCAGTGCATTAATCTGCTGATGGAGATTAACTGTTGGTAACCGTAGGCAGGTAGGGTGTGGCTGTAGAAGGGGGTCACTGAGGTGTGCCTTTGGGGTTTATACTTTTGTATGTTGAGAGGGGAGCTCTCTCTGCTTCCTGATTGTCTTGTCCTGAGCTTCTTTGCTCCATCCAGCCCTTCAGCATTGATGTTCAGCGGAATCAGCCATCTATTCTCTAAGATCTCTGAAACTGTGATCTCCAAATAAACTTTTCCTATTCTAAAATTGTTCTTGTCAGGACTTTTGATCACAGTGGTGAAAAGGCTGATTAAAATAATTACAAAGTATTTTCAGCTTAATCAGAGAAGGGAGAGACATCAATAGAGAATAGATTTCCATGACTTCGAAAAGGAATCACAACTTAGCAAAAAACAAAAAAACAAAAAAACAAAAAAAATAAACTTTGAGCTAAAAGTTGTTAAGAGTGTGAATAGCTGATGAATTTATTACAATATTTGAGAGAAATATGTATAATTTCTCCTAAGGTTCTCTGGTAAATTTCACAAGATTGAGAGAATACTTAGAAAACTTTAAGGAAACAAACTTTAGAGACATTACAGAGACTCTATTCTTTTATCACAATTATTCTTTTGTCAAAATTATTCTTATCCTTTGGCCAGTAATCACCAGTTTTCAATTTTTTTGAGAAAGATCACTGAATAGGTTATGATATCTTCTCAGTTATAGTGACAGCATAAAAATCATGTAGTTCAATGGAAAAGGATAAAAATTCCAGAAATAAGCTCATGCGTATACTGTTTCAACAAAGGTGCTGTGAATACACAATGGGGAAAGGGTAGTCTTCAACAAATGCTTATTGGAAAACTGGATAACCACATGAAAAAGAATGAAATTGAACATTTATACCTCACACAAAAATCAATAAAAATAGATTAAAAATTTAAATGTAAAACCTGAAAGTGTAAAATTTCTAAAAGGCAACTGAGAAAAAAAAAAACTTCATGACATTGATCTTGGCAAGAATTTATAGAATAGGGCCCCCAAAACACAAATAGTCAAGTGGAATTATATCAAAGTTAAAAGCTTCTTGCATCAGAGGAAATAATCAGTGTTGGAAAAGGAAGCTATGGAATGGAAGACAATATTTGCAAATGATATATCTGACAAGAGATTAGTTTACAAAATACATTACAACTCAATAGCAAAACATAAAATCACCACTTTCAAAATGGGCAAAAGACTGAAATGTACTTTTTTCTGAAGAAAAAATACATATGGCCAACAAGCATATGAAAAGATGCTCAGCTTCACTAATCACCCAATAAAGGCAAATCAAAATCAGAATGAGTTACCACTTCTCACCTATGAGGATAACCACTATCAAACAAAACAAACAGAAAATAGCAGTTATTGACAACGATGTGGAGAAATTAGAATCTTTATGTGCTGTTGATGGGAATGAAAACTGTGCAACCACTATACAAAATAATTGGTAGTGGGGCTGGGATTGTAGCTCAGTGGTGGAGCGCTTGCCTTGCATGCGTGAGGTACTGGGTTCGATCCTCAGCTCCATGTTAAGAATAAATAAATAAAGATATTGTGTCCATCTACAACTAAAAGAATATTAAAAAAATAATTGGTAGTTTCCTCAGAAAAGTAAAAACATAACTACCATATGATCCAGCCATCTAACTAACCTTTATTTATCCAAAATAATTGAAATTAGGGTCTCAAAGAGGTATATGCTCTCTCATGTTCTTTTAACATTAATCACAATAAATAAGATATGCAAACAACTTAAATGTCCACTGACAGAGATGGAATGGAATATTATTCAATGGAATATTATTACATTAGAATATTATTCAAACAAAAAAAGAGAGCTATAAATCCTGCCATATATGACAAAATAAATGAATCTGGAGGACATTATACTAAGTGAAATATGGCAGTCACAAAAAAATATAAATACTGTGATTGTACTTATACTGGGTACCTCAAACTCATAGAAGCAGAGTAGAGTGCTGGTTGCAGGGGCCAAGGGGAAAGGGGTAATGGTGGTGGTGGGAGGTGCTGCTCAATGGATGCAAAGTTTCAAGGTTCTCAATGACAGTGCATTGCACAATATTGTGCCGATAATTTAAACTATTTTGTGCTTAAAATATAAGAGGCTATATTGCATGATAAGAATTTCTACAACTAACTTATTGAAAAATAAACTAAAGTGACTCAGCACAGACTATTTTGGGTAAGTGTATCATGGAAGATTATGTATTAAACTCTAGCTAAAATATATCTGAATGAAGGCAAATAAATTAGATCAGTAAAAAATAATGCTCACGTAAATAGCAAAACTTGTTGATGGTGCTTACTTGCATGCTTTTTTGGCCAGAAACCTACACATAGACATAAAAACATCCTAAAGATGAGAAGTTTTGATTTTCAAAATTCAGTTCTATGTATGCGTCTTTTATGTTATATACTATTTCTCAGGGTCTTGCAGGACACACAAATGGCAGATTTGTGAAAATAACTAAGTACTCTGACTTTTTAATGGAAGCACGCATTCACTGTGAAGTTTTTTTAACTTTCTATTTTCAGATATTTGACTTGTTTTTAGATTTTTTGCTATTAGTATAAAGCACACCTTATATTGTTGCACTTATATTCCCAATATGTTATTTAATTTTTGTCTCTTTTTTACATAAAAAGATACATTTGCACCTCAATATTAAGCCTTTCAATGCAATATTTTAACAGGTTTTTTTTTTTTAAGTTGTAGATGGACACAATGTCTTTATTTTATTGGTTTGTATGTGGTGCTGAAGATCGAACCCAGGGCCTCACGCATGCGAGGCAAGCACTCTACCGCTGAGCTACAATCCCAGCCCCCAATGCAATATTTTAAAGACTTACATTTAAATGCATTCAGGTCCAGACTTCTATATAATTAGAATAGAAGCTTCTCTGTATTTGTGAAGCACAGGACCTGCTCATGTGCTATTTTTGTTATCCCATTGTGCCTTCAACTCTATCATTAAACAATCACTTTCTAAGTTAAAACATTGCTCCCTTGCGGGTGTCTTGTTAAATTATTGTCAGTTGGTGTTCTACCAGAAAAAGTTAATTTATTAAGTTTTTTTTCTCCATGGCACAGAGAAAATAGAATTTTTAGCAAAGTAGAGAGAGGGAAAATTTCAGATTCTAGGGTGTATATAATGCTCACCAGAATTTGAGAAGATTTTATTGGGAAGTGGATAATATTTCTAATTAAAAGTGGAAATTCTGAAATGGAATGAGTCCAAAAGTAAGAGATTCATATTACATACAAAATAAACAAGCAAACAAGCATCAACCACACCACCACCACAACAAACTTTCATCTATTTATTTTATTGATATTTGCTTCTACTTCTCTGAGATAAATATTTAAAGAGATGGAAAGGAGATACAAGTTCCTGCTTTCGCAGTAATTATTTAATACGGGTCAAGGAAAATAAATGCAAATATCAAAAAAGTCCACATATCTACACAGGAATATAGATAGATATGCCTACTTTGTCCTGTATTAATGGTTAGTGTACTGGCAAACGTGTCCTCATAAACTAACTAGCCTTTCCTTCATTCTTCAGGAAGGTGATATTTACTGGATGCCCCATGCTCCACCTATTCCAGAATTGCTTTGTACATTTAATGTTATGTATGTCTTCAGGCCTTCTTCTCCTTCTCTACCTAAAGTCTCAAAATGTTCTTTTGAAAAAAAAAGACATTTTTTTAAAAAGTATTTTTTTAGTTGTAGATGGGCACAATACCTTTATTTTATTTATTCATTTTTGTGTAGTGTTAAGGATCGAACCCAGTGCTTCATATGTGCGAGGCAAGCACTCTACCACTGAGCCCCAGCCCCCTAAAAGTGATAATGTTTTAAACTGGAATTTCTTGGTCTTACCAGGCTATCAATCACCACTATTCAAAGTTATCCTTTATCATCAGTGAAAATTGATTACAGATTTTTGAATATTCTCTGATGGTTCTTTCCCATCACCAAATGGCATTTAAACATGTAAATATTCTACTATTGAGCTTATACTGCTACTGCTCTTTTAAAAATATTTTATGAAACAGCATGCAGAAAAGAAAGCTCCTCTGGCCTGTACAGGCAATTGTACTTTTGCTGCATTTTTACTTCTCCAGCTCCACTTCCTTCTACTCCACAGTAAAAGAATCCTTTTTCCCAGGCACACCAAATTTTCCACCACTTCCCAGAAAGTCTCCATTTTTTAAAATTGATATCTACTTTTGTAATTGCTGTTATATAACTTGGCACTACATTTTCTGTCACCACCTACATTGACATGATTAATCAGACCATTATAATACAAAGCCCTGGGAATGTTTGTCCCTGGACTACCCAGTTCTATAACATTTTTGTCTGGTTTTGAAAAGTTGCACCTTGGATGATGTAACTTAATCCTATGCAACTCTGATAGAATTCCTTGACACTGCTTAATCTGATGAGGGCATAGTGTTATCTTACTTTTTGAAAATATCCTTAGTGATTAGTTTATTGTCTGATGCATAAAGTTGTTCAATATGAGTTACTGAGGGAATTAATTACAAGAAATTTGGAGGTTTAAAATGACCATATTTCTGACATTAGTTCTGGTGAAAGAAGAAAAAAAGTGAAGTATGGGAAACTGTGGTAGAAAATCATGTTTAAAATGAAGAAGTAAAAAAAAAATAAAATAAAATGAAGAAGTACATTCTTGAGGTTATAAATGAGGCCCAGGTTATTCAAGAGCATATTAGGAACTTCTCATAGAGGAATGATAATCATCAATAAACTGTTAGAGGGATATAACTGGTCACTGGTAGGATTCTGTTCCATTTGTTTTTTCATCTTTCCTTCCACAGATACATTTTAGTAAAGGTGATATATAATAAGTGCTAAGCAAAATAATCTTTTGAATCTTAATTGTAAATTGGCCAGACACACTGGTGTGTGCCTGCAATCCCAATGACTATGGAGGCTAAAGCAGGGTGGTTGCAAGTTTGAGACCAGCCCTAGAAACTTAGTGAGATCCAAAGTGAAAAATAAAAAGTGTTGAAGGGATAGCTCAGGAGTAAAGTGCCCCTGAATTAATCTCCAGTACCAAAAAAAAAAAAAAAAAAAAAAAAAAGGACACTTAATCATAAAGTAAAGCCAAAGAAATGATGAAGATAACCATTGCTTAGAACTTTGCAGGTAAAAATCATTTTGATCCTGTCATTGCTAGAGGTGTAAAATGATCAAGAGACAAACTGAAGATCATACCAAAATGGAAGATAGTCATGCTACTTGTGACATTAAAAATGATGGAGAAACTGTGGTGGGGAGAGGAGGAAACAAGCATAATGAAATCTTCACTGGATTGGACCCTGTGAGAAGCTCAGTACAAAACATTGGGTAACCTAATGAGATAATTTAGAGTAATTTTATCTTGAAAGTAACATAAAGTAATATGTATGCATATCAATAAATGGAAGACTGATAAAAAGGATAGTTTGATAGTTATCACACGTATCAGTTATTTCATCTTTATATATATGCACAGCACGGTACTGAGCATTATCTCCTTCAATTCAATAACAACTTTGTGAGGCAGGTGCTTTTATTATCTCAACATTACAAGTCAGGATCTGAGGATTAGTGAGACTGAGGAACTTGCCTCAAATTACACAGCTACAGAGAGGCAGAGTATTTGACCATTCCATATATTGGAATTTGAACATCCCAATATATTTCAAGCTTCATGTTTTCAAAAATATCATTACATTCTTTCTTTCTTGGGCTAATTGACTAATATTTCTACATTTATTTTTTATTTATTCTCATGGTCTTAATAACATTTTGACATTTTAAGAGATTGTGTCCAACCACTCAGAAGTACAATCCAGCATATTTTCTGTACTCTTGCATTGCTGAGAGTTTAACACTGTTGTTTTCATTTGAATAGTTTTATCTTTATAAATTGAATATATAACTATCTTAACTAATATTTGAACTGCTTTAAAATCACATCAATGGACTTTTATGTTTCTTTTTATCTCAACATTTATAATTTAATAATAAATCTATTTTTAAAAAGTCATGATTTGTGCAATTAATCTATATATTTAAGTTCATTTTCATTCCCAAAGTTTTGTTAGGTCTAATTATGTGTGTGTGCCTGTGTGTGCATGCATGTGTGTGTGTGTGTGTGTGTGTGTGTGTGTTTGGAGTTAATAAGCTTAATACTAGGGGGGAAAACAGTGGAAAGATTATACCACAGATAATTAATAAAAATCAATTAGTTTGTTAATGAGTACTCTGTCTGTACCCAAGGTGGCAGAAACCAGCTGGGGGAAGGAAATCAGGATCCCTGAATAGGACATTTAGAATTCTCCAGTCCTGCTGAGAATTTGAGAGGAAATAACTATAAGAAGCACTCCTTGGGTTAAAACTGGCTAAATTTCCTCTTGAGATTGCAATTCCTCTAGCTAATAAATCTAGTAAAAAAGTGATTCACCTTTAGTGTATGCCATAAAGCATTTTCTGAGGCCTTAAGTACATTGCTCACTGCCCTGTATTAAAAACAAACCCATAGTTGTAAATGTCAATGACTAAGAATATTAGAGCCCTTGCATCTTTCTTATGTTAGTAGAAAAGCTGGAAGCACCCATTACCTCTTCTATGACTTTTACATTATATTTATATAAATGGCAAAAGTCAAACATGAGCTGACAGGGAAATACAAAATCTGTCTTCCAATGGTCCTTGGACAAAAAAAAAAAAAAGAAAATTCCAATGATGGCAGTTAACCTTCATGCAAAGGCTTTTAGAACACACATTCTTTTCATTGTTAATTATATTTGTGTAAATATTATTCTTTTTCTGGTACATGTAATTATGGACTATGTATGGGAATAATGCAGAAGGTATGATTAACCAAAAACAAGTAAACAGCTTGGTATAAGGCAGCCATTTAAAGATTATTTTCACTTCAGATACCCACCCCCCTTTTTTAAGAACTGAGGAACAAAAACTGTAAGAATTCTGGTAGACTCATAGCTTTCATACAGATTTATACATACATTTTATTGCAAATAGGTTATACAGCTCTCTGGTAATGGTCATGAATCTCAAAATGACTGTGAAACAGCCTTCCTTTTGGAAAAAGGGTGCAGTCTAAAAGATGTTTCTGCTGTAGATAACCATAACAAGCACTCCATCTTCACTGAGGTGGATTAATAGTATGGAACAAGATGTATGACATTTCTACTGAAAATTTTACCTAATAACTCCCTCTGAATAAGTGTGAGAGTCCTAGGGGAAACAATTATTGATTTAACTTATTCAAATAGTAAAATTTCATATATAACACATTCTTTAATTACCCACAAAATTTCTAAGTAGTGAAATGAATAGAGCTCACAGATTTTCAGGAGGAAAAATACATTGAATACTGACAAAGAAATGGCTCTAAGTAATTTTGGACTATTTTTAGTTAATTAAATATGTTAATATATTTTTTCATTTCAAATATGTGTTTATACACTTATTTGGCCCTTACAATATACCCAATTATGTGATAAAAAGTGCATTTGTCCAATGAATAAAAGTGATGTCTACATTCATTTAAGTAAATCAGATTATGATTTCCTTTTTAGCACTCCCTTAATATTAAGATATTTCCTCTTTTTTCCTCTAGTACATTTTTAATTTCCTAGGAGGCTTTAGTAATAGTCTCAGTTCCATGACTTTACATTTCTTTAATGCACAGGATTTTTCAAATCTTCTGGCTTCTGGGTACATGTAAAATATAACTAACTGTGCCTTTTTCTCAAAACATGATGAAAAATGAAGAATGGACCTTATATTCATTTTAAGAACCTAAGGTTGCTCATACACACAAATGAGGAAGTCATCTGTGAATAAGTGATGTTTTAAAGTACATATGTTGTTAGATTTATCATCTTCCATTTAACTTTGGATATTCCATCATCAAATTGAGTATCATTCTTCACACTCATTAATTAGATGTATGACTTTTTCTTCAACCAAAAGTAAGCAATATTTTTATTTCTTAATTTTTAGAAGTAATATGAATCCCCCCCCCATAAACTGTCCTGACTTGTGGGATGATAAGAGTGCCAGTCTAACCTTATTCAGGAATGCATGACCCCATTAAAAAATGACAGAGATGCTTCAAATTTGTTATCATAGAATTAAAGTTGGTGTATGCACAGTTAAAATTTTAGCTTTGGAAAGGTTAAAAATCTTTGTCTTTTTACATAGAGAGTATCTGATTTGACACTCCCTTTACATGTGAGGAGATTGAAACCCTACGTAACTCAATAATATTGTTAGACTTATGATGGAACCAGTAGGCTCTGATCTTAGAATGCTGAAGTCTAAATCTAGCTCTACCACTGAACTTGGCTGCTTAACCTTTCTGTGTCTTACTAGTTCTTCCCAAAATAATAATAATGTGAAATTTATAAGGTTGTGATTGTGACAGGTTAATGTTTTTTTCTTTTTTACAGAGTAAATTCTAGGTAGGTGTTTGAAAATAAATTATTTAATCTTGTTAATGCACTAACAACATACAAACCCTCCCTTTGAAAAGCTGCCAATTGGTAGAAATGATAAAGAAAAGCATGTGTTCATTCAATGAATAGTAGATGTTGTCTTGTTAATTCAACAAAATGGGTGACCCTTAGAACTTGCCCTGATGAATGTTAGGTACTGGAGATTAAGAAAACACAGTCTGTGCCCTCAAAGAATCATATCCTGGTTGAAAATAAAGAAACATGAATATAAATACATATACAAAATACAAGGTGATTGGAGCTATGAAATAGTGTTGAAAAACAAATAAATTTTGACTTGATTGAAAGGTTTCTAGAAATTATCACTAGAAATATTTTTAGTGAAGACAGAGGAGAATATATCTTGATTAGTGAAAATAGAAAAGGAAGATGAGACTGCTGCTTCTTCAACTCTGCTTGCATGCGTCCTCATTCAGAGATTAGAATAGAGAAGAAGCCCACTGTGAGACATTCCACGGCTATGATATTGGTCATGCCAAAAGGGAAGCACAGCACAAGGGTGAGTCACACCATGCCATCACACGCACAGCTCCTGTTGACATGTGGCCATTATCACATCTCCTACATTCTGTTAAACAAAATAAGTCACATGTCCAATCCTAAAATCAATGGGGATCAATATAGCATACATTCTTCTGTCAGAAGTCACTGGAAGCGACATGAAAACCAGCAGGCATTATATGTGCTCATTGAAAAGAAGAGAATAAAAAACCATGAACAATAATAGAAGTGATCACAGGCATTTGGGAATTGTGAAAGTTTAATGTGCTTCAGTATAGGCTGCAAATAGTCCAGCAAATGGGGACAAATAAAAAAAAAGTGGCATTGTTGCCTAATTGTGTATCTTGCTAAAACTTTTGGATTTTACCCATAATCAGAAATGCTAAAAGGTGTAGTTATGAAGCTACTAGCTTGTGCATGAGCTAAAATGATCTGACAAATATCAGTGCAGAAGAAATACATAATTATTCTGTTAAGGTTAGAGTATGGAGAAGACGAGGGAGGCTTCTGAGAAGACTTCTGAGCTGACTTCATAATATGAGTAACTGTCAGTAGTGAATTATATTCTTAGCAAAGAGCACAATGTATGAACATGCACAATGGCATTAAAAACATAAAATTTTAAGATAGTTGTGGCCATGATCTCAATAATCACATTTAAAAAATAAAAGAATAATTCAAATATACTTGAATCTTAGAATTTTTAACATTTTTTTTCTCTGTATTTCACCTCAAACTATGAATGGTATACATACAATAAAAAGAACAAGGTATAAAAATTCTTTACTGATTGGGTTAATTCTAATCCTAGAATAGCAAAATGATAAGAATAAAATTTTAATTACATAAAATTTCTATTTCTAATTTTTGAATATGTAGTTTTAAATATTGATCTTAATTTTGCTTTATTTTTTATTCAAAAAATTCACTATATTTATTTTAGAAAGTAAGAAATAGTCACAGAAACTAGCATTGATATTGCTGGACTTCTATATTAAATTATCTTCATGATTATATGGATCATTTCATGTTCAATTTAGTTGATATAACCAGAGTCAATATTAATACTGTAAATATCATATGCTATTCTTATCCCATGTTAACATAAGACACAGAATAAAATTTTACAAAGAAAAATATTTTTATAATGGATTTTGAGATGTGAAGGCCAGCTGTCTAGTTTCAACAGAAATAAGCCCATCAGTAAGGTCCTAATGGGTTTACTATAATTTGGAGTTATTCTCAATTTGACATTTCCATAAATTCATTTAAAAAAGTTATTCAACTATTATTAACTTCTCAAAGTCTGCCTTGAATTTTGTTGTTATCAGTTAGAATCATAAAACACTAAATTATAAGCTATGGTGTCCATTTATTCATTCACAGTATACTAGTCACATATATATAATGACTTTTCCTAGTGCTCAAAACTAAACAGGAAAATACTATGCAAAAGAATAGTTTGTGCTGAGTATCAAGTTAAAATAAGTAAGATAAGGTTTTTGAATTGCTATAAAACTAGGTGAATTAGGCAAGACACCACTCCTCTCTGAAGATAATTTTATCTCTACATCCAGTAGCGGATAAATCCCTAACACATATTTCAGAGAATGAATCAGGATTTCCAGAGGTGAGATAAGTGTCTCAGATGATTTTTTTCCTTCCTTCCTTCCACCCTCCCTCCCTCCCTCCCTCCCTTCTTTCTTTCTTTTTTTTTACTAGAGATGGAATCCAGGGACACTTAGCCAGTGAGCCACCATCCCTATCATTTTTTATTTTTTATTTTAAGACAGGATCATGCTAAGTTGTTTAGGGCCTTGTTGCTGAGACTGGCTTTTGAAGTTTCTGTCTTCCTGCCTCAGCCTCCTGAGTTGCTGGAACTATATAGACATGGGCCATCCTACCCAGCTCAGATCATTGTTACCATGGAATAAAATTTGGAAAGTTTGCTATTATGAATTAATTCTTGCTCCTTAATTCTCTTTTTCCAATATGACCCAGATGTATATCTTATGTTACCAGGTCACTAATGTTAAATTTTATTTTAATACATTTTCATTCCTGAGAATTACTGTTCATTTCTAATAATACTTCTTAGCTCCTATGAAATAGGTGTGATTTCTAATTTATAAAAACTTTGTGAAGTACCATGCGTGGTCTCTGCAGTACCACATTTATATCTCATCTACTGAGGGTTATTTTGCAGGTGATTGGTCTTATGTATGATGGATGTATGTTAATAATTTTAATAGCACAGGTAAATTGTGTAAATGGTGTCTTGGAACAGAATATTTCATTAGAGTACACAATTAATGAGCTAAGGTGTGCATCCATAGTACTATCTTAAACCCATTCCTCTGGATGTTTTTCAAAATTCATGATTCCTATTTTGAAAATGTAATTTGGAATGTGTGCTATTACATGATACTCCCAATGTAGTTAGAGCTGTACTCCATAATAC
>PVHX01009595.1:30000-75351 GCA_004024805.1 Geosciurus inauris
TATGATTTAAAAGCACCTGACATAGAATTTATGTTCTTAACTTTTTAAAAATGTTTTATTTTTAAATTTGTTCTAATCAGTTATACATGACAGTATAATGCATTTTGACACATTGTACATAAATGGAGTGCAACTTCTTCCTCTGGCTGAACATAGTGTAGAGTCACACCAGTAGTGTAATCATACATGTAAGTAGGGTAATAATGTCTGTTTCATTCCACCATCCTTTCCTTCCTCACAATCCCCTTTACTCCCTTCTGCACTATCCAAAATTCCTTCATTCTTCCCCACCCATCCATCCCTATTATGGATTAGTATCAGCTTATCAGAGAAAATATTTGGCCTTTACTTTTTAAGGTTTGGCTTATTTTGCTTAGCATTCTCCAACTCCATCTATTTACCTGAAAATGCCATAATTTCATTCTTCTTGAAGGTTGAGTAATATTCCATTATGTATATGTACCACATTTTCTTTATCCATTCATCTGTTGAAGGCAACCTAGGTTGTTTTCATAGTTTAGCTATTGTGAACTGAGCTGCTCTGAACATTGATGTGGCTGTGTCATTGTAGTATGCTGATTTTAAGTCCTTTGGGTATAAACCAAGGAGTGAGATAACTGGGTTAAATAGTGGTTCTATTCCAAGTTTTCTGAGGAATCTCCATACTGCTTTCCATAGTGGCTTGCAGAACCTATATTTGTTATCAATAAAGGTTTTGGCAACAATTCTAGAAAAGAATTACAAACCAATTAAGAGTAAGGTGGTATTGGTGTCAAGTTTCTTTTCTTTTTTCTTTCCAATTTTCATTTTCAGCCCTCCCATAAAAATCCTTTTTACTATACAAACCATGATTATTTATGGGTCAAACAGAATACAGATGCTTGTTACATGCAATAAGTAGCTGGTACACTTTCCTTAGCTAAACTTCTCTGAATTTGGGTAATTTCTTTGCCATGAAAATCTTGGAGAACTTTTAAGAACAGGCTTTTTTGTGTCAAAATGTATATAATGTCAAGGACTATTCAATGAAGAGACATCTATTCTAGACTCCCAGAGGCATGTTTAAATATTAAATTATATCTGTACAAAGTATATTTTAAGTGTTTCATTCCATAAATTTGAATTAAATTGAAGACATTCCTATGCATAGGAAATAATCTATTTAGTAAACTACAAAGATATTTGCTTCTACTGTATTTATGAAAAATTCTATTGCTTGCATTTGACAATGGCCAAGTAACTATTTTATAAGCAATCTAAAATTTTCACAGGAACAGTTATGTTCTTTTATTATATTTGAACTAGATTAATCAGTGAAGTATAAAGTTGAAGGATTGAACAGACTGCATGTACTTAAATACAAAACACTAATGGGGAATCTTGCACGAGGCAATATTTGTTATTATGAAAATATAATAAAGGGATAATTGGTGGATTTCTCTTTCTAGGAAAAAAAGATGGGTTTACTCAGCTTAAGAAGTCAAATTAATGCCTAGGGAAATAGGGCACCTTTATTATATGTAGACATGGTGCCACCTACGTGATAGTCATTTGCTATTCAAGCCTAAAATAAAATGTATGGCTTATATTATGCCTTCATATGGCTAAAGTCAAAATATGATCTAGAGAAAAGTATTCTAAGCATTTACCATAATTTTACCTTTGTGTAAGACTATTTATGCGCCCAAGGATCTGAATATTCAAAGATTGGTTTATAACACATTTGCAGGATTGAAGGACTTCATTTTTTTTGTCTTGAAGAAAATGTTTTCTCTCGTTTAATGAAAAAAGTTGTATTTTTTTGGAAGGCTTAAATTTGGTTTGAATGCATAAAATATTTTGTAGGGTTTAGAAGTAACAGCTTAAGAGAATAGTATCAATTAACTTAACAAAAACAAATTTTGAGAATTTTACCCATGATAGGTATGAATAATTCAAAGTCAAGAATGTTATATTTTCTAAACTTAATAGTACAAATACTTGTATTATCTATCTACATAGTATAAAAATTTACTCCAGATCTTAGCTGCTTAAAAGAGCAGATATGTATTATCTCACAGTTTTTGTGGTTAGAAATCTGGGCACAGGTAGCTGGGTTTCTCTGGTGGGAGGAATCTCTTGAGTTTTCAATCAAACTATCAGCTAGAATTACGGTTTTCTCTATAACTTAGGTAGTGGAGTGTCCTTTTCCAAACTTTCACATGTGGCTATAGTAGGGTCTGATGTCTTGTTGGTTGTTCACCTGAGGATTCCTTCTGTTCCTAGAAACAGGGGCTTTTCAAAAAGGCAGCTCAAAATATGGTATCTGGTGTCCCTCTAATCAAGAAAAGAGGTGAACACCCAAGAGAAAGCCATAATTTTTAATAGCCTAATATCAAAAATGACCTGAATTCTTCTGCTGTAATCTTTTGTATGGAGTGAGCCCTTAAATTCAGATACACTCAGAGGAAAGGATTCTCAAGCTTATTATGTACACCAAGTGGCAGAGATTACTGTGGACCATCTTAGAGGGTGCCTATCACCAAGCTTATGGCTGGAGAAAAGTGACAGGCAACTATTTTAGAATAGTATTGTGTCATAACCAAAGTGTGCATAGAGTGTGCTCAAGTGGAGGGATATACCAACTGATTAAGTGTTCAAGGTGGAATTTGCATTAGGAAGAATGTTCAAAACAATTTTGAAAGTAGCCAGCAGCACATGGGAGAGTGGCAGAAAGAATAACTTCTTACAGAGAGAATGTGAAGGCAACATGGGAAGCTTGGACCCAAACTCCAGGTTGATTGCTATAGCTAGATAAAGGAGGCTTTATTCTATTATGTTAGGAATGGCAAGGATTGGGGTTTCTATGGAGAGATGACAGGGAAGAATCTGATAACTAAAACTTGGTATTTGAACATTATCTATAAAATTTAGGAAAACTTTGATAATGTATGCCTGCTCCACCTTGTATGTAGAATGACCACACTAGAGATGATGAATATGAAGCAGTAAAAGGGGATCAAGAGAACATACCTGAAATAAATCATCATGAGTAATGTGGTATGTTCAGAGAAAGGATTGGAAGTATAATTGTTATTATTTGATATTTTGGTTAGTTTGTTTATAGTGTTATCTTGGTTTATAACTTGGAATTTAAAAACAAAAAGGAGCCTGAATATTGCAAAAAGTTATGAAAATATGCTGGTATAATAAAACATTTCATATTGCATAGACAATCTCTATTAATAGTAAAGTATCAGATGTTGTATAACTGGTATGATGTGCACTAATTTAAATGTTAAACACAGATACGTTTTGTGTCCTTTATATAACTTCATTTTATACCTTTGTTCTATAGAAAGTATAACAACTTTAATCAGCTTCATAATGTGAAACTACTAGGGAGGATTACAAAGACTTAGCTTTGTGTGATCATTCAAGCATTAAACATTGGTCACTCTGTTTAGAAGATTCAAGTATACATCAAGAATTCTTGGAAATAAAAAAATTAAAATTATGTCCAATTCAAACTCTACTGTCATGCACATCTTAAAAGAACAAATAACACCCACCTCCTACACTATAAGCTCTACAAATCCATAAATAACAAATAATAACATGAATTTCCAATTACCTGATTAATTGTGAAAGTGAGCCTATTGGTCAACATATCTTGACTTGAATAGTCTCTGTAGTTGAGTCAGAACAAAATAGTACCATGTTGTTGTTTTAGTCAGCTTTATCACCACTGTTATCAAAGACCTGACAAGAACAACATAGAAGCAAGAAAAGTTTATTTGAAGCGCACAGTTTCAGATGTCTCAGTCCACAGGTTGCCAATTCCACTACTCTGGGTCCAAGATGGAGCAGATCATCACAGGGGAAGAGTATGGTAAACAAAAACAGCTCAGGACATGGAAAAAAGGAAGCAGAGGGCTCCTCTTACCAGGGACAAAATATAACCCCCAAAGTCACACCCCCAGTGACCTACTTCCAGTGAATTAATATACTCATTAAGTTCAGGCTCTCATAACCCAATCATCTCACCTTTAAACTTTCTTGCATTTTCTCACATATGAGCTTTTGAGGGATACCTCATATTTAAACCATAATGGTTATCAAATAAGGCTAATGACAAAAATGCCCTCTATGAGTGATGCCACCAAGATGGCATAACAGAATATCCCAGGCTTTACTCCCGTCTACTGAAAGGCAAACTAGCATCTCCCCACAGACAATAAAACCTTGGTGAAAACCCCACAACATGGGAATAAGACTGAGTCACTTGCATGTTCCATAGAACTGAATAAAAATTCATGTTGAAAGGGTAAGAGAAAAGTTCTTACTTGAACCATGTTACTCCTTCCCCAAGTCAGCTAAACACCACATAGAAAGAAATCTTCATGGCCTATGGCTGGTACAGAGAGGGAAAGAATATCAAGGGAAGTCAATAAAAAGCTTCTTTGGTATTCTGAGAGGCACCCCAAGAAGGCCACTCCATTCTTAGCTCACAGAGAACTTAGGAGTGAACTAAACAGCTAGACTACCTGGGGCCAGATAGAAACAAAGCAAGGAAACAGAACCTTCAGACACCAGTGCTTTGATTTTAAAAAGATCAGTGTACTGCCAGCAGTGGCATTTGATCAGAGATACCAGCCAGCAGCATAGCCCACCTGCTAAGCTACTTTGGTTGTTCCTAGAAAAGATAGGAAGTATTTGCTACTTGACTTGAATTCCTAAACAGCCAGCATCCAGGTCCAGCCTCCTCAGTCCACAACCCACAAACCTCCTGGGGAGATCATAATAAAGATATACATAAAGATCAACTAGCAATGTCTGCCCTCCCAGGGAAGGAGAAGAGTCTCCCAATGAATTTTGACAACAGTCAGGCACTAATTGTGCCATATCTAGGAGTTTGAATAGCTCTCCCCAATGCCGCAGAGATTAACCCAGTTCTCATCAGGGAAGGACATACCAAGACTGCAAAGTACAATAATAAGCAGACCCCAGAACAGCTGCATCGGAGAGTTCAGACAGTACTCCCTACAGCCACAGAGCCTCTCCCAGACCACAATGATAGACATGACCACCACACTGAACTACAACATCAACCGAGACTACGTGTGACATTTCTGGGAGGTTAAACAGTGCTCATTGCAGCCTCAAAGCCTACTCTCAGACCCTCCCCAGACAGGGACACAGTCGCCTCAGGGAATAAAGCCTGTATGCAGGCGCCGGTTCTTCCATACTCAGGTGCTTAGCCAGTGATCAACTTAGCCTCAAAGCTTACTTCCAGACTCCATCCAGGGCAGGAGGCAAATCTCACTAAACATTTCTACTGAGTATAGCAGTTGATCTATCCATCCTGATCCACTTAACCATGGATCCCCTGCTGCAACTCTCTCCAACTGCTGAACTAAAACAGGATGCCTTCTGACCGAGGAATACACTCTGCACTCTGTGGCCTCGCTGCATCAGAAGCAATCTCATCCAGCAGTTCAGCCTAAATGCAGAGCTCAACCAGTGGTATCGCCAAGTAGCAGAACATGCCCTGCTGCTCCACCTGAATTCAAAGCAAAGGCAGCATCTGGGTCATCAAGGGAACCTGAAAGTAAACTCTGTCTGTATCAGGGCATTAGCAGTCAGATAGTTCAGGATCACAGGCTAGAATAAACAGTGAAGGTGTATCACTGCCAACAAATACCTACAGAAGTCACGATGCATTTTTCCACTTGTGATCACTTAGGTCAATTTCATATCCTGGCTATTGTGAATAATGCTATAATAAATATGGGAGTGTGGGCATCTGTTTGGCATACTGATTTTATTTTCTTTGGTAATATACCCATGGTAAAACTGCAGGATCATATGACAGTTCTATGTTTAATTTCTTAGAGCACCTCCATACTATTTTTCATAATGGCAGCACTATTACATTACCATCCACATTGTGTTTTTTTCTCATAATATCTTCATCAACAGTTATATTTTGTATTATTTTCCAGTAGTAGGGATTGAACCCAGGGGCACTTTTCCACTGAGCTACATCCCCATCCCTTTTTATTTATTTAATTTTATTATAAAACAGTGTCTCATTAAAGTGCAGAGGCTGGCCTCAAACTTGCAATCCTCTTATCTGAGCCTCCCAAGTAGCTGGGCTTACAGGCATGTGCTACCATCCCAGGCTCTCATTTTTCTTTTGATATTAGTAATTCTAGCTGGAGTATGATGACATAGCATTGTGGTTTTTATTTTTATGTCCCTGATTGTCAATGATCTAGAGTATTTGTTCATACAAATTGGCCATTTGTAGGCCTTTTTTTCCCCCTCCCTGGTTCTGTGCTGAGCCATTAAGTCTAGGGTCTCAAATATGGGTAAGTGTCCCATTACTAGCTACATCTCCCATCTTTATTTTATTTCATTTTGAGACAGGGTCTCACTAAGTTGCCAAGCCTGGTGTCCTGCCTGAGCCTCCGTAATTTAGCTGGAATTGTAGGTATGCATCACCAAAATCAGCTTATTTGTATCTCCTCTTTCGGGAAATGTCTATTCAGATCTTTTGCACATTTAAAAAATCATTACCATTATTATTATTACTTAATGTTTGAATATGTACTATGAACATTAACCCCTTATCAGAGGTGTAATTCGCAAATATTTTTCCCATTCTATAGTTTATCTCCTTATTCTGTTGATTCTTTCCTTGGTTATACAAAAGGTTTGTAGTTTAATGTCATTCCATTTGTCTCTTTTTTGTTTCTGAGGTCTTATTCTAAAAACTCTTGCCAAGTTGAATGTCCTGAAACATTTCCTCTAGGCTTTGGTCTAGCAATGTCGTAGTTTTGGGACTTACATTTAAGTATTAAGCCATGTTGAAGTGATAATTGTTTATGCTGAGAGAAAGGGTTCAAGTTTCATTTTCTTGTATATGAATACCTAGTTTCTTTCAGCACCATTTCTTGAAGAAAGTGTTCATGTTGCATTCTTTGCACTTTTGTTGGTGATCACCTGACTCTAGACGCATACATTTATTTTTGGGATCCCTATTCTCTTCTATTGGTTTGTCCATCTATTTGTATGTCAGTGTCATGTTGTTTTGGTTACTAGAGTTTTAAGCATATTATGAGGTCGGAAAGGTGAAGTTTTCAGATTTGGTATTTTGCTCACTACAAATGTAGTGTTTTGAGGCTTTTTGTGGTTCCATGTGAATTTAAGGATTTTTTTTTTTTACCTAATTCTGTAAAGAATATCTTTGATATTTTGGTAAGGATTACACTGAATGCATAGATTGCTATGGATACTATGGATACTTTAAAAATATTAATCCTAATACATGAACATAGGAGATATTTGCATTTAATGTGCTGTTTTGTTTTTTAAATCAATGTTGTATAATTTTCATATAGAACTCTTTGACTTTTGTTAAATTTATCCCTGGGTATTTTTTGGTGACTATTGTAAAGGGATGATTTACTTAATTTATTTTTCAGATAATTTGCTGTTGGCATATGGAAATGCAACTGGTTTTTATATGTTGATGTTGTATTCTGCAAGTTTAGTGAATTCATTTATTACTTCTAAAAGTCTTTCACTAGAAAATTGAAATCAAATTAAATATCTTTTCTAAACACAACACAAGAACACTAGGAATCTATAATAAGAAGAACTTTAGAAAGTATACAAAGGCGTAGAAATTAAACAATGTACTTCTGAGCATCAGAATTGACTCATTCAATGAGTCAATGAAGAAGTGGAGAAGGAAATCTAGATTTTCTTGAGATGAGTGATAATGGAAACAGTACAGCAAAATCTGTGGGCTATAGGAAATGCAAGCACAAGCAGCAAGTTTATAGCAACTAACCACCTGCATGAAAAAATGTAGAAGGGTCTCAAACAACTTAATATTGTACCTCAAGAAACTAGAAAAACAATAAACTAAGCCCAAAGTAATAGGACAGAAATAATAAAGATCAGAGCAGAAATAAATGAAATATGAACTATAAAATACAAAGGATCAATGAAACGAAGTGTTGGTTTTGTGAAACATAAATAAAATAGAAAAAAAATTTAGCTAGATTGAGGAA
The DNA here is from genome assembly GCA_004024805.1 of Geosciurus inauris. Lineage (NCBI taxonomy): Eukaryota > Metazoa > Chordata > Mammalia > Rodentia > Sciuridae > Geosciurus > Geosciurus inauris. The sequence continues at coordinate 38,064 of PVHX01009595.1, forward strand.
AAGAGAGGACTCACATGAGCAAAATTAAAGATGAACAAGGAAACATTACATTGACATGACGATATACAAGCATCAGCAACAAATTGAACAGCCTAGAAGTGAATGAATTCCTGAACACATGCAATTTACCAAGTTTTAATCATGAAGAAATAGAGAAGTTAAACAGATCAAGATTCAGTAACAAGACTCAAACAGCTATAAAAAGTTATTTCCAATTTTAACAATTTATATTTTTCGATTTTCTTGGAAAGATTTAATTTATTAGCATAAATTTGTAATTAATATATTTACAATGTTTCAAGAATATATCTTTTTCTTTTTTTGGTACTGGGGATTGAACATAGGTGCACTTTACCAATGAGCTATATCCCTAGCTCTTTTATTTTATTATTATTTTGTTTTAAATTTTGAGACAGTGTCTCCCTGAGTTGTCAACACTGGCCTCAAACTTGTGATTCTTCTGCCTTAGCCTCCTGAGTAGCTGGATTACAAGCATGTGCCACGGTACCTGACTATGAATCTACTCTTACTATATAGTTATCATACCTTTCAACTTCCTCCTCAATCTGTTTTCCTTCTTCTATTCTTGGTTTGAATTACTTTTAAATGAAATAATTATATTCATTAATATTCTATTTATTTTTATGTAAATATCAAAGATTTGATGAGCATTTTATACTATACTTTTAAAACGTTCTCTGACAGTACAACATACCACTTTTCTTATTCTTAGAATATAATTGTGTTCATTTATTTTGACTCTTTCATATTTATTCATAAATATTATGAATTTGTTGCATAGTGCAGGTTTGACTAAATACCTTCTAATGTTTATTATATGCAGACAGATTTTTAATGACTTACCTAGGCACTTAAATAGAAGTAGGAAAGTGTTTTTATATGATTGGTTTAAATAAAATTCCATTACTAAAGTTTAAGACTTTATTATCCAAAAATATTACTCATTTGAGCTTTAGTTTGGAGAATTTCTTGAGGTTTTTCTTTATTTCTTAGTATTTACCTTACTTTTTACACAAGTGCACATTGTAAAACAGTATTATTTGTAAAGTAAATTGAAAACTTGCATGTGTTGAGAAATTCATCCATTTCTTATAAGCTTTCCAATTTGTTAGTGTATATGTAAATTCCACTGAATGAGAAGACTGTCAATCTCAGTTATCTTGATGGTGCTCCTCATGATTGTTTCCTTATGTATTTGATATTTCTGTTTAGTTATTTAATAAATCTATAGACAATTAGGCTTTCTGTCACATTACATGGCATATCTTGTAAACAGGACATAATTATATAATACTTTTAGTATAATTTAGCTGATGTTTTGTTTAACTCATTTATGTTTATTACCACAACTGATAAATTTGGACATTTTTATTCCTTTTACTTATTATGCTGTATTAAAACTATTATATATAACTAATTAAAACAAATTAAAATTAAAAAAATAATCATAAACATCTACATATCAAGGAACATGGCGGCGATCTTCATGAAGCAGAAACTTAAGAAGATGCAAAAATATAAAGACATAAGCACAATAAAAATAAGACTGTGACACAACTTTCATGGGAAATTAAAGAGATCAAAATATGTTAGCATGTAAAAAGTCTATGAAATATACACAATTTAAAAGATTTTAAAAACATATATTGATCAAGCTGAGAGTATACATAGAACTTTTTAAATGAGGATACACTAATTAATAAAAGAAAACCTCAGTAAATATATTAAGATAATAAGATGGAAATTTATTATCTTTATAGTGATAAAATATTATTAAAGTTGCTGGGCATGATGGTGCATGCCTGTAATCCCAGTGGCTTGGGAGGCTGACGAAGGAGGATGACAAATTAAAAGCCAACCTCAGCAACTAAACAAAGCCCTAAACAACTTAGCTAAACTCTGACACAAAATAAAAAGTAAAAAAGGCTTGGGAATGTTACTCAGCGGTTAAGCACCCCTGGATTCAATTCCCTAGTATCAAGGGGGGCAAAAAAAGAAATATTAAAGCAAAACTAAGTAGCAAAATGAAAATCTCATACAAATCCCTTTAACCTGTATATTAAAATTTTGTTAAAACAGGTGTTGAATAAAATATGATAGTATTGCTAAGGGAAAAATGATATTAAAGCACCACATTTCACACTTTACAAAAGGAAAACACTCACCATAGCATTATTTATAACAAAATACTGAATTACTATTAATAAAAGATTTAAAATACAGTTACTAAGAACAGGTATTGGATCCTTCTGAAAAGAAAGATGAAATGATATAAAGATAAAAACTTAAAATAACTTAAGAAATAAAAAATATTGAAAAAATATGAGTTCTTTGAAAAGAGTAAATAAAATAGAAAAAATGATTAGGCAATTTTATCAATTTAATCAAGAAAATCAAAGGAAAAAGGGCTAAAATATACAAAATGAAATTTACAAGGAAAAATAATGAAACCCAGAAAATTAAAATATAGGAACATGAGATTATTTTGCACATATATCTACAAATTCCTTTAGAAACTTTAAAGAATTAGACAACTTTCTCTAAGAAGATAATAATAAGCCTGATTTGATCAAGGTAGACAAAGAAAATTAAACTAGGCGTACCTCTATAGAATAGATAAATACATCAACACAACCTATGTATGGTTACTTCCCATCAAAGCCCACAATCCCTCAAAAGGCACCAGGAAAGGAACCAGTAGGAGGGAAGAGGGAAGGGAAAGGGGAAAGGAAAAAAAAAGTTATTACAAGGAAGGCTGGTCATAACAGAATTTTCTGTTATTACCTAGAATTTTCTGTTCCAAATTTTTATTGCCTTTTTACATCCTCATTTGTATTCATCAGAAGAAAAAAAAAAACCAAACAAACAAAAACTTGATATTAAGGTATGAGATTCTACAATTCTCATTTATATCCCATAACAAATATAAACTACCTAGTTCTTCATCAGTCACAAATATTTGTTCAATGATTACTGCTACAAAGGAAACGAGCCAGGTTTTGTACCACAAATAAAGTGGCATATAAGTGCAAAAATAATTTTAAAAAGGTGCCAGGAAAAAAGGTTATCACAGGGAAACTGCCAATTCTTGCAGAAAATCAAATACTTCTAATACTACCTAAATAGTTTTAGTATATAAAAAATTAAATATAATTGCAAATATACTTTGAGGAAAGGAAACATTGATACATAGGTAAAATGCTTATATTACACACACAAAAAATCCCTGGAGATTGGTGAAAAAATCCTAAATAAAATATTAGCAAGCCTAAATTTACAATATTAAGAAATAATAAATCATGACAATCATGACTAATCTTATTGCAGGAAAATAATGTTAATTTAATATTATGAAATCAATAAATATAATTGACACATTATTTCATGAAAGATATCTTGTATTCACCTCCATTAATGCTGAAAAGGCATTGTACACTACCCAATACTTACTTCTGATTGAAAAGAAACAAATAAAACAGTTAATGGAAGACCAATCAATAGATACTTATTTAATACAGTAATATATACACACCTCATTCCATAGTCAGCATCTTTTTAAAATGTGGGAACATTAGGCCCATTTCCAACTTGGAGCAGGAGTAATGAATATATATATATCATATCATCAATATGATTTTATTGGAGGTATTAGAGGTGCCAGTAAATGTAATCAGGAAAGAAAAACTGAGAGGTGTCAGCTCTGGATAAAAAGAAATAATGTATCTTTTGTCACATTATATAATAGTTGTACCTAGGAAGATCAAAAATACTTAGTGGGTCAGCAGAATACCAAATTAATAAACAAAAAACAGCTTTCATTTACCAAACAATAAGCCATCAGAAGAAAAATGGAAAAGAATATTTTAAAAAGGAACAAAAAGATAAAATACCTGGGAACACAAATAGAGAAAGTACAAAATTTAGAAAGAATTAGAACAAAACTGGATATCACAATAAGAAACTTGACTATGATTATGCCACTAGGAAACCTACTGTTCTGTATAATTAATAGGCATGAATAAAAAGAAAGTTTTGAATGCATGGCAATAAACTGATGTTCTTAGGTGAGATTCTCCAACACCATGAAGATAACAATTGTCTTTGAGTTAACATCCTCAATATAATACCCCCCCAAAACAAAACAAACAACAAACAGCAAAAACAAAAAACAATTATTATAGAAAGATAATAAAGAACAGAGAGGAAAATTTCTAAAAATAGCAAAATAGATAAAGGGCATATAAAAATAAATTATGGTATATGATCATTTGGCTTCTAAAATATGTGGGAAAATATATTTTACTACTGTTTTTGAAATAATTGAGTAGCCACTTAGAAAAATGTAAATGGGTCAGAATTTTATATAGTGAATAAGTGAAGCTATAACTTTCAGAGTAAAATATGGATAAATTCCTTTATAATCTGAGAACATGAAAAATATTTCTAATAATTTATGACTAAAATTCAGAAGCAGTAAGAGGAAGGGTTGATAAATTCATAAGCATATGGTATCAGAGTTATGATTGTTCAATACATTTTTTTAAAATTTACAGTGGTGGGAAAGCTATATGCATTCAGTAGAAACCATACTTCAAATTTTGAATTTTGAGTTTTCCTGGGCTACCAATATGTGGTACACTACCCTCCAGAAATGCTGGCAAGCTGCACAGAACCATAAATCTGTCAGTCATACTATCATCGCTGTGAACAATGGATACTCTACAGTTGTTCTAAATATGATAGTGGTGGCTCAGGTGTATTCAATGCATCTCAAGATGAAATTATCATAAATAAAAAATTCATTGAATACATCAAACCTATCGAACACCATATGCAACTCCATTATAAGTAGAAAAGCACCTGTATTTACATGTTTTTTAAAGTTTATGCAGGGATGATATGGTGGAAACTCCATTGCCAAAATGATACACTAGGTGAAAGTATTTCCAACTTTTTTTCATAAACAATTATTTCCATGTAAATAATGAGTTCTTTGAAATTGAGAGAAGATTAACAATGGATTAAAGGGCAGTAAATATGAAATCAATTGAGGGAAAAGAAAATAACCTTTAAAAACATGAGCACATGTGAAACATCACTTATACAAACAACTGTATAAATCGAATTACACTAAAATACCATTTCTAACTTTGAGAAATCAAAGAAAAATTAACACATAAATTGCAAAGAAGATCCAAAGGATTGATTCAATGAGTACAATAAACAAATGTTTACAAATGTTTATAGTTAAGAAGATTGGTAAATATGCCTTTGAAGATTTGCAAAAATCCAAAAGGATGATATAAACTTTAAGCAAAGCTTTGAAGTGCAGTTCTTCCCATGTGCTGCAGATAAGCAAAAAAAAAAAAAAAAAAAAAAAGCATATATCCACTAGAAGATTATCTGGCACTACCAGTAAAACAGTAAAATCACATATGCATTTTCCCTTTGACCGAGGATTTCTACTTCTTGGAATTCACACTTTGGAGAAACCTCCATGTATATGAAGCAAGACATGCCCAAGATTTTTCATGTGGCATATTCTGAGGAACAAAAGATTGGACACCAACTAAAAGCCCATCATTACAGGCACAGTGAATAAACTGAAAAACACTAAACAAGAGAAGCATTACAAGACTTCAAAGGAGCTGTGGCAAGTCTTCTGTGCTAGTGTGGATTATCAAGTACACAGAATTTTATTAAAAAAAAAAATATAAAATCAAACAAAAATTAACAAATAAGTGTTAATTTATATGTAATGTATATATGTACCTATACATATATATATATATATAGATAGATAATGTATGTGTATATATAGATTGATAGCTATGGATACAGACTGTGTAATAATTTGAGAAAGTAAAGAAGAGAATCCTAAGATAAGGCAAATATACAAAATGTTATCAATAATTATAGGTGGTATGAATGTGAATATACACTGCACTATTTTTTAATGTGTTTTTGTTTGAATTTTTTATAATTAAAAATTAGAGGAAGCAATTAAATCTGGTAAGGATGGAATTTGATTTTTCCACATTCAAGATAAAGAATTTAGTATGTCTATTATTCACCCAGTTATCATAATCATATAAATATAATATGAATTTTCAACCTATATTATTATTACATATATAATTTACATTTTTTTCATTTTATTCTGATTTTAAGGGTGTCAGCTGCAATTATCTAAGCATCATTTTGTTTATCAGTTTCAAAGCTCTCATGAAACACTTTATTTTACAGTTTTTAGGTTTTAAGCATTTACTTTTTAATAGTTATTGGAAATGTTTCTTTTCATATCTTTCATGTCTTAAAGTTAGGTTTTTCATGTGAACAATTTGAACATTAGCTTGCTTTATAAATAGAATTTTTAGGTTTCTTCTATCTATAAACATTTGTTTATTATACTCTAATAGGATCAGTCCTTTGGGTTTTCTCTACACATATATTTGTTAATTTTTGTCTGATTTTTCTTCTAGGATGCTTTTAGGACTATATTTTCTTGTTGAGTTATAAATATTTTTCAAGGATTTAAAAAATTCATGTCATAATCTGTATTTGTTTCCCATTGCTGTAACAAATTACCAAAACTGTAGTGACTTTAAACAACAACATTTTTTATATACAATTCTGGAGAACAGAAGTCTAAAGTAAATCTCACTGGGCTAAAACCAAGATGAGTTGGGAGGGCTGGCTCCTTCTGGAGGCTTCAGGGGAAAATCTGAAAATCTTTGCCTCTTCCAGTTTCTGGAGACTATTGGCATTCCTTGTCTTGTAGTCGCATCACCCCATCTTTGCTTCCCAGCTCACACTGCCTTCTCTATGTCTGTAGTCCAAGATCCTTCACATCCCTTTCCTAAGAAGATTGGTGATTACAATTTTAGCCCATCCACATACTCCAAGATAATGTCTCCATCTAAAAAGTTAATGTTATCTCTGCAAAGTCCTGTTTACCACATAAAGTAGACCTTCACAGATTGCAAAAATTAGGACATAAATATCTCAACAAGTCATTATTCAGCTCACCATACCTTTAAATTGATGATCATATTATAGGATATGAAATATATTTTGTTTGATGTTTGGATCATTTATTTATTTATTTTGATCAAGAAATAATTTCACCTACATTGTTGTACATTTGATATATTTTTTTCTGGAAAACTAATAAATCTTCATTATTAGATTGGGTTACTTTTCTTTATCTTTTTATACATCACCTTTCTTAGTTTTTAACCATTCTTTTTTTTTTTTTTGCAATCTGGGTAAATTTCTCAAATACATCCTTCATATCACTAACTTGATTTTCTGTAATCAAATTCAATTGGGATTACTTCCAATGTAGTTTTTTATTATCCCAATCTTATGCTGCCAGTCCCCCTTCTATCTTAACTCAGTACTCTCCTTAAATCTTCTTGCTGCTGCTTCGTATAACTCATTTCCTCTTGCATTATTTTGAGGACAACAAGCTGCTACTTGCTTTTTTTAAAAAAAAGGCAGTCTATTTTTCTTGTAAAGATTGTTTTCAAAGATATATTTTTCCCTCTATTACTCATAAGTTCCTCTTTCTTTACATTGCTGTAGTAATTCCTACAAATATGTTTATTTGCTTTGGGCAGAGTATTTGTCATTGGTAGATGCTAAGTCTCACAGCTTCAGTTACTATTTATTTGAATGGTAGATGGTAGGTGATCCTCTTAAATCTCAGCCTGAAGTACAAGTCTAAACTTGATTTGCAATTCGTAGAATAGTTCTATAAACTAAACTTGGATCATCTGCTGCTTCGATGCTAAGCTACTCCTGTTCCAATATTCACTTACTGTTGGAATTCTTCTTTGTGCATAAAAAGCTATATTCAATCTAATTCCTTTAGTTCCTCCCAGTACTACTCCTTGCTTTTTCAGTTCTATGCTTCTGAACTTATTATAATTTGGATCAACGTAGTTCTACTTAGGTAAAAGAGGGAGGGAAGCCAATCCATGCTGGAGATAGGGTTTCTCCCTGTGTTCTGAATTTTTTCACATGTCCTCTCTTGTTTGGGAGATTTACTTTGGTCCAGAATGTGGATTGTTTTGCACGTAGTAGAAGAATGTTTTGAAACTATATCATCAAGTAGAATTCTTACCTTGACCAAAGTTCATAGCACTTTCTTTGGTTCACTTTGATTTTTGTTGAATCTCCATGAGTACTTTAATTGAAGATTAGTAGGAACAATGTCACATGTATCTTATCAATAGCATTTTAAATCTGAAGTCTCAAAGTTTTCTAAATCTTTCTTCTCTTTCAAATAGCAAATTATGTTTGGAAATATTCTCTTTCTTTAGATCATAGAGTAGAATTTCATTATCCCTTCTGTAATAATTTTGTGCAGAAATTGTTTTGTATTTGTAACCCTATCATCCTCCTTTCCTTCTTCCTTTCTTCTTTCCATTCCTCCTTCCTTTTCTTGCTTTAAAATTAAAACATTTAAACTCAAACACAATTTTTGAAAGTGCCCCTGACTTTTCCTTGACTTCATATACTGTTTAACTGGGTATTTTTCAGATCTTCTTTTGAAGTTTAAATTAATATGCATAACCTGCTGCCTGGTTCTCAACATTCAGCAAGTATTTGTCTAGTGTGACTTAGCTACCCTTATAAATGATCTATTTTCAGTTCTTGTTTTGTGACTTAACATATAGTACAATAAAAATTTCTATCCTCAGCCTGTCCATATAAGTGTTCATGTATTCATCATGAAAAAATTATTCAGCTTCTGACCAATTCCAAGAAACCTATCAATAAAAGCTCAAAAGACAATGATGAAAGTTCACATTTGGGGGCATTCTACAATGTCAAATTCATAGTAAGTTAACTATTTTGAAAATATAATTTAAAAGTGATGCCATTTTCAAAAATAAAATTTATTGTTGTGGATCAGAAGAAAAAGTTCAATGTGAGAAGTTTGCTGAATCTCCAAATGTGCTGAGCTCAAAGTATGGCAGCAGATAGGCTTGAAATATTCTATTACTCTGTGGGAAATGGAGACTACTATGGTGTTTGTTATAGTTTAGACATGTGATGTCTCCCAAAAGTTTAACAGTGAAATGATGCAAGAATTTTCAATGGTTAAATGATTAGATTATGAGAGGTGGAATATAATCAGTGGATCACTCTACTGACATGGCATGACCAGTAGTAACTATAGGTTTGCAAGATGTGACTAGAAGAAGCAGGTCACTGAGAGCTTGACTTTGAAGGTTATATTTTGTCCATGGTGAGCAGGACTGTGCATTCTGACAGTCATATCCTGAGTAGTTTTCCTCCACCATGTCATTTCAACATGTTATTCTGTTTCACCTTAGGCCTAGAGTTATAGAGTCACCCAACCATGGACTAAACCTCTGAAATTGAGAGCCAAAATAAACTTTTCCTCCTTTAAATTGTTCTTGTCAGGTCTTTTGGTAGTAGTGATGCAAAGCTGACCAAAGTAGAAATTAGTACTAAGAAGTGAGATTATATCTGTGACTAATCTGTCCATGTGATTCACAAGATTTTTGAGTTGATTTGGGGGAGGAGAAACGTTGGAACATTTAGAAATGCAAGGTAGAAAATCATTAGAATATTGTAAGCAGAGCTTAATAGGTGATTCTTATGAAAGCTCTGAAGACCAGAATGCTGATAGGACTGGGGGTAGTTAAGACTGAGCTCATGAGGTTTCAGAGGAGGATGAAGAGGACTTTATTTGAAATTGGACTAGAGGCCATTCATACTACATTCTGGAAAAGAAGTTGTCTACATCATTATCATGCCTTGAGACTTAGTTTAATGCTGAATGTAAAAGTGATGGGCTGATTAATCTGATGGAAGAAATTTCAATGAAGCAGAGCATTATGGTGTTAGCATGTATATTCCTGGAGGCTTTTAGTAATTTACTGTGATAATAAGGAGCAAAATGCAGGGCATCAAGATTTGAAAAACTTGCAGCTTGTTGAGAAAAGTGTGAGTAAAACTGAGGCTAAGGAAGATGTGGTTGTTCAAGAGATTATAGCCAGTAAAGAGATGCTAAGTACTTTAGTCAGAAGCAATAGGAAAAATGGATTGAGAACATCTCAGGAATTGATAAAACCACATTTGTCTCAAGTTCAAGAATGTAAAAGTAAAAATTTCTTTGAGAAGAGACCATTCAGATATCCTTCTTGCTCAGGGGGCTCAGGAATTTGTTTCAGTGTGCTTAGCTGCCCAAGCACTTACAATTTTCTGCAGTTATGGTCCCAGGTGGCTTAGCCATTGCTCAAGATGGCAGACCATGACATCAACCACATGGTTCTAACTCTGCAGAATTGCAGGCAACTTAGGATATGAGTACATGGAGGCTTCCACTGAGACTTCAAAGGATGGTCTGGGAGGTCAGGCAAAGTGTAACAGTTTTGAAATCAATGTTGGTGTAGGTAGCTTGTGAGAGGGTGATGCATGAAGATGTGGAAAGAAAACTGAAGCTGCAATGGAGATCCTTAAGATTATGAGATTCTAGAAACATGAACTATTTATCAAGGAAAGCTGCTTGAATTGGGTAGAGGCAAACCAACATAAAGGCCATATGTAGGCTGCAACCAGCATGGCCATAGGGGTGGAGCTACACAAACTCTGTGGAGGGGACATCCATTGGTATACCAAGAGCTATAGACTTGTTTGTTCAGCTGAATTTTGATCTGGCTTTGGTCACCTCCTTAATTTCTATGCCTCTATTTCTCTTTTCTGGAATGAAAATGTTTAATCTGTGCCATTATATTTTGGATATAGGTGACTTGCTTTTGATCTTTTCAGGGGAAAGATTTCATAAGTATGCCTTAAATCTCAGATAAAATTTGGGACTTGCATTTGTATTTTTGAGTAATCCTGGAACTGTTAAGACTATGAGGGCTCTTGGAAATGTACTAAATATATTTACATTGTGAAATATTCATGAGCTTTTGCTTTTTGCTTTCTTCTACCATATCTTTCCACCATGATGTTCTGTCTCACCTTGATCCCAGAGCTATGGAGTCAGATGACCATGAACTGAACATTTGAAATCATAAGCCAGGCAAGGTCTAGGATCCATTTTTCATCCCCAGATGTTGAGGCATCATGAAGATGACAGTGACAGCAGAGGAACCTTTCTGACCTGGCTGATTCCAGGATCACAGTTGGTACTATTGCTGACTTCCTATGTATCCAGAATCTGTTATACTGGCAGTAGTTGTGTTAGCTCCTTGATTCCAACATGCCTCCAGAATAATAGTGCTTATCAAGTAATGGTCAGTTGAGTATTATTCTGAATATAATTCCTAGACTTAGAACACATGTGCTTAACCCCCCTAAAACTTTGTATAAGCAATGGATTTCCTAAAAATAAATTTTTCTTAAAATACCTGGAGACCCTTATGAGATGGGAATATGGTTTGACTATTTGACATCTCTTGGTTTGAAAGCCATGATTGCTTGACATGACCATCAGAAACAGGAGGTATCTGATTCACTGAATAAAATAAGTCATTAAATTATCATCTAGGAATTATTTGTAAAGAAGAATATATTTAAGGTTCATCTTTTGTGGACTACATTTTCTGCTTCAGACTAATGATGCAAAATGGATAATACAAGGGTGGCTCTTTCTCAATGTATAAAGATAATAGGAAAGAAAATTACAATTTTATATCTTGGCAAGGGTAGAAGACAAGGAGTTTCTGCAACTGCCCTCAAAGTAACTCTTATTTATAATTGAAAGACTTATTCAGCTGGAAATTTGATGCATAATTAGAATCTGCCAATTAATAAATTTCAACATATTTAATTTGCACCTTTGCTAGATACCTTGTATAAAAATCTTTTATGGGGACAGAATTGTATTCTGAAAATTAGAACAGGGACATTTTAATAGTAGTAGAAATATCTAAGTCCAAACACCAAACATTAGAGCCTCCTTGAAGAACAAAATCTGACTTCTATAATTGATGAGGCTTGTTCTTTTTTGAATAGAAACTCAGGACTTAGGAAATTATCTTTCAAAGGCAATCTAAAGTTCTTCATGTCCCAAGCTTACCAATTCTCATTACTTTCAGAATCCATAACTCAAATCAGATGTCACATGTGTTTATATTTTATTGTTGTAAAATACACATATAGGAGCTGGGATTATAGCTCAGCGGTACAGCGCTTGTCTCGCATGTGTGAGGCCCTGGGTTCGATCCTCAGCACCACATACAAAGCAATAAAATAAAGACATTGTGTTCATCTACAACTAAAAAAAAATCTTTAAAAAAATAAAAAAAATAAAATACACATATAGCAAGAAATACGGAAAAATGACAGCATTACTATGAAAAATATAATAAGAATTGATAATCACATGATACATAGATTCTAAATTTGTAAAGAATAAATATAAAAACAGGAATAATTACATCAGTTGTATAAAAAGCAGGAAAGTAAAAAGAAACAAATAGATCATTATAGAGAGAAATTACAAAATAATACAAATTTAAATATAACAATAATCTCAACAAAAGACATTAGACTAGTATAAAAAGATAAAACTGTAATCTTAAACTACCATAACTAAATAATAGCAAATAAATTATATATAAAATTCAACTTTATAGAAGAGCAAAGAAAAATGATTGAGAAAGTTTGGAAAAATCCTTGTAAAGGAAAAATAATAAACATAAAAAATAAGAACATAAAAAATATGAAAGGGGCAAGCCAATGTCAGATAGATATATTATAAGATAAAAAGATTCAGAGTTGGGCTCATAGCTCAATAGTAAGGCACTTTGTTTGTATACACAAAGCCCGGGGTTCTATCCCCAGTGTCACAAATAGCTAAATAAATAAATAAATAAATAAATATATAAATAGATTAAAAAAACAAACATGAAGTGCTTATGTGCTAACAATTTAGATCAAGTCTGTATCAAATAAAACTGACAGAATTAAAAGTAAAAATATTTCATCCAAATTAAAAAGATAACTTTAATATCTATCTACCAGAAACTGATCAAATGTATTAACAACACAGAAAAGTCAGAGAATATTTGAAGAATGTAAAGGAAGAAGAAAGTGGAGCTGGGAATGGTGGTGCACCACATAATCCCAGAGGCTCTGGAGGCTGAGACAGGAAGATCAGGAGTTCAAAGCCAGCTTCAGCAAGGGTGAGGTGCTAAACACATCAGTGAGACCCTGTCGCTAAATATTATAATACAAAATAGGGCTGGGGTGAGGATCCGTGGTAGAGTGCCCCTGAGTTCAATCCCCAGTACTTCCTTCCCCTTAACAAAGAAAGAGGAGTAACCCTTCACCAAACTGAGACTATACAATATTTTTAAGCCACTACATAATTTTTATTTTAAAAAGTATAATGTATTATAAAAGAAATAATTTTTTAAAACAATGGCCAAAATATACTTAGTCATATTGGAGTAAATACAATTAAATTAGAATATAAAAACAATATTAGAACAAATAAAATTTTGAATGAAAATATTTTTAGTAAAAGTAATAGTTATAATAATAAAAATATCAAAGACTAAGGTAAAAAACAGTATAGTTTAAATTGTGCAGTTATAAATACCCTGAAAAATAGACCTTTTTAACCTCATTTGATGGATCAGGAATTGGAAGATGAAAAAAAATGTAATATCTGGCCAAAGTCAAACAATTGATAAAAGTGGTAAGAGGAAGAAATTAAATATATGTCTGCTGACTCCAAATTGTTGCACCATAATAGTAAGAATAAACAGCCATATGTTATAAAATTAAACTTTTTAAAAATATGTATTTTAAACTAACAAACTTTATTTTATAGTAATTTTATGTTCACAACAATATTGTGCAGAAAGTAGTTTCCACATACCACCTGTCCCTATACATGTGCTACCTACCCAACTACAGAATCTCATACTACCTATATAGACGCACCTATATAGACGTTATTATCATTCAAAGTCCATAGCTTACATTAAAGTTAACTTTTGATGTTGTAATCTCCATCAGTTTAGAAAATGTACAATGACTAGAATTCAGCATCATAGTAAATCCTCTGTACTTTCCTAATTCATCACTCCCTCCCCTGCTAGCACCTAGGAATCACGGATCTTTCTATTGTGTCTAGTTTTGCCTTTCTCATAACTTCATATAATGGTAGTTATACAATAGGTAGATTGGTTTCTATAAATTAGCAATATGTTTATTGGTTGCCTTCGTGTTTTTTCATGACTTAATATCTCATGTTTTCTAAGAGCTGAATATTATTCCATACTCTGATGTGCCACAATTTATATATTCATTTAACTCTGAATGACATCTTTGTTGCATCCAAGTTTTGCAGTTTTAAACAAAATTGCAATTAACATCTGCACACATGCTTTCATGTGAATATAGTTTTGTATTCATTTAGGTAAATATCAAGGAGCACAATTGCTATATCATGTAGTAAGGCTAGGTTTATTTTTATAAAACTACCAGACTTTTTTCCAATGTAGTTACTTCAATCAGCAATGAAGCATTGTTTCTGTTGATCATATAGATTTTTGGAGATGTTCTTGATCAAGTAAAGGAAGTTTCCTTCCATTACTAGTTTGCTAAGACTTTTTATTGTGAATGAATGTTGACTTTCGTCGTGTTATTTTTGCATTTATCAATATAATCATTTGATTTATCTTTATTAACCTGCTTATATGCTGGATTACAAAAAATGGTTTTTGAATTTTATTAAAGACTAATTTACCTGCAATAAATCTCATTTTTCATATTACATAAATTTCTTTACACATTGTATAATTTCATGTGATATGATTTAGATACATGGTATTGTTCAATAGCTCATGTGTGAGACAGCAAGAATGTTCAGTGGAAAATTGATCGGATTATGAAAGTTGTAATTAAATTGATAGTTTATATTTTGTGTCTGGTGAGCCAAATGCTCTTTCTGCTTTCTGACTGTCATGCCCTGAGCTGCTTTCCTCCACCATGCCTTCTGTCATGATGTTCTGCCTCATCTCCAATCTGGAGCAATGGAATCAGTTGACCATGGACTGAACCTCAGAAACCATAAGCCAAAATAAACTACTACTCCTCTACATTGTTTTTGTCAGATCTTTTGGTCACAGCAACACAAAAGCTAACTAAAACACTAATGTTTTCCTCTCTTAAAACAGGAACTATTTCATTGTACTCTTTTCTTGTTTGCATTTTTCTGAACAGAGGTCATATACAATTTTTATCTTAGCTCCTGAGTAGGTAAAGTGTCCCTCTCCCCACCTTAATTCAAGGTATTTTTTATCTTTAATTTTCTGGATTTCAGTATGCATTTGTATGTAGGGTCGTTTTATTATTATCAGTAATATTTTGGTTTTTTTTTTTTTTGCTTTTTCTCTGAGCTTCCTAGACTCTAGTTTGGAGAAATCCTTATTCATCTTTGCTTCAGATATTGCTTTTGCTGCTTTCTCTCTATTCCTTTTTGTATTTCCATTAGATATCCATTAAATCTTTTTTTGTTGTTATTATTCCACAGTTCTTGTTTATTGTGGTCTGCTCTTTCCTGTTTTTTTTTTTTTTTTGCTTTTCTATTTTTCTATCATCAAGCTCAAATTCTTTTTTTCAGTCATGACTAATCTCTTAAGGAGATCATCAAATGCATTTTATTCTGTTTTGTTTTCAATATCTAGCATCTCTTTTCTATTTATTGTTAGATTTTCCATTTCTTCTATTTTAAATATGTTCTTAAATGGTGTCCATTTTCTTCCATTAAAGTTTTTGATATATTAATTATAGTTGTTGGAATTCCTCATTTGACAATTATAACATTGTTGCCATATCCAATTCAAGTTCTAATGTTCCCTTAGTCTCTAGATTCTGCTTTTTTATTTCTTTCTTCTTTTTTTTTTTTGCTTTTCAGTATGCTTTGCAGTTTTGCAGTTTTTTAAAATTGATTCTGGATGTGACATACTGGAAGGAATTCTCATAAACAAGACTTTAGGACTTTACTGGTGTGGCAATAAGGTTGGGAATGGTTGCTTTCCACAGTCCTACAATTAGGTCTCAGTATTTAATCTTCCAAAGGCTCATGTTTCTTCTTGCTTAGGAAATAATTTATTTTTATCTTGTTATTTAATAATAACTTTCAAATTAATTCTTCTGAACACTGGTTACATAGAAAAAATGATGCACAGACTTTTGCATCTAGCTGTACCTAGAAGTAAAGGATTCTCATAAAGAAAGTTAGAACAAAAGAATGAAGAGTAATCTTCATAGGGAGAAGACCCACTTATCAAAACAACCTTTCTCATATCAAGCTTTTTCTCTGTGGGATTCTTAACTTGTGGAGGTGATGTAGCAAAGGCACAAACTACAAGGATTGTGGAGATGCTTCTGCTTGATCCATCTTACTTTACAATTTAATTAGTGAAATATTATATAGATATTCACTTCCTCCAAAATATCCTGACAAAAAGGGTATTTTTACAAAATCTTGTAATAAATTTTATACATCTATACAATCCTTCAGATTTTCTACTTAGTCTTAAAACTGATTTGTTCAAATGAGAGTCTGCTAATAGGAAGCACTTTTTAATTTAGTGAGATTGACTTCTTAAAATTTCAGGTCTTAGGGGCTGGGATTGTAACTCAGGGGTAGAGTGCTCGCCTCGCATGCGTGAGGCCCTGGGTTCGATCCTCAGCACCACATACAAAGCAATAAAATAAAGACATTGTGTCCATCTACAACTAAAAAAATATTTAAAAAAAAATTGCAGGTCTTAAATCTAAATAATAGCATGTAGTTTCAAGAAAATTTGTACCTCCCAAACTGTTTTTAATGTGTTATGACAGAGCTTTCAGGTGTAATTTAATCTGAATAAGGATTCTTTTTTGTGAAATTTTTTTTTCTGAAGACATATTAAATATTTGGAATTGTTTATTAGTTTCTTCTGAACCTATATTATTTTTTATTTACTCACCATTTATATTCAATGACTTAATGTTCTGTTTACTGTGGATGTGTAAGGAATTATTCCAAAACTTCACAGTGCAAGGTATCCTAGTTTTCAGATCATGCCTCTGTGGTTCAGCAAATGAGGCAAGGCATAGATGGCCTTGCCTTTAAGTGAGAGATCTTTAAGTGAGAGATCATGGAGCTGAGCAGATTTCTCACACTACTCCTGCCCTTAAAAGTTTGAGGAAAGGAAGGTATTATTTGAGTCTTAATCACTTTAGTCCCATCTCATGGTTTCTTTTGGCTATTTACTCTCTCAATCCTTTAGTATGATTCTCATTTAACAAACAATGGCCATTAAGGAATATTTCCTATAACTTATCCTATCCAAAAATAAGAATTACTATTTGCCATATCTATAGCATTATCTTTACTCTGGGTCACCTTAAAACTTTTAATAGGAGCCGGGCGCAGTGGCTCAAGCCTGTAATCCCAGCACTTAGGGAGGCTGAGACAGGAGAATTGCGAGTTCAAAGCCAACCTCAGCAACGGCAAGGTGCTAAGCAACTCAGCAAGACCCTGTCTCTACATGAAAAACACAAAATAGGGCTGGGGATGTGGCTCAGTGGTCAAGTGCCCCTAATAGGATTATAAAAGCCATACTTTTTTCTCCCTCTCTAGTAGAAAGCTGAGTTTTAATTACTTTGTTACTTAAGCTGTTTTCTCATTATTACCTAGTATTTGTGATCTCGGAGCAGTTGTTTGCCTCATATTTCGAATTCCAAAATTCTTAAATCTTCCCATTTCTTTCATTTCAACCTGCAAACTAGTAAATTCATACTTATTTACCAACTTTAAATAATATTTTGTCAAGAGAAAAGAACAGCAATCAACTCAGATGCCCAAATTTCAGTTTTCAAACTCTTTCCTTTGGACTACAAATGTAGTGGATTCATGAAATAGCTTCCAAATTATGCTTTGTCTCTGCAAGTGTTAGGCAGATATTCATCCTTCCAGATTATAATAACAAGTGTCTTCCCCGGTTTGTCAGTAAAACAAAGCCACATATTTTAATTTTTGTTTCAGAAGCTCTCAACTTCAGGGACCAGAGTAAGTATTAGGATAAACTAAAATATTTCATAGTAACAAAAATATCCTAAAATTTCAGTGGCATCATAACAAAAATCAATTTGTAATTTTTTTATTCTACTATATGCCTCCATGAGTTTCCATGATTTCCATGAGGAAATCATCGTCCTGCAACAACTAAGTGATCTAAGATGAACAGAGCCCCACCCTTGTGCAATTTCACCAGTGGGAACATGTGGAATCTAAGGTTGTCATGAAAGGGAAGAGAGCTGAAGCATCACATCCAGCAATTAAAATGCCTCTGTCTATAGCTGATGGACGTAGCTCTTCCTCCCACAGACCATTGGCCAGAACTCATCAGTTGTCACAGGTTTGTACTATCTGCAAGAGAGTGTAATCATTTACACTCACACAGAGAAGAGTCAGCTGTGAATGGGTACTAGAAAGCTATTCCACGCTTTTGTGCTTTGCCTCTACATATTTCTGCCTCTTAACCTATGAAAGTGAAATCAGTATCCTTCTTGGAAAGCAGAAACAGAAACAGAGGTATCATTGTGGATATGTTCTCCGATGAATTAAACTAAAACCTAAGAAAGTCAATTTCATTCGTGGTTCAGGTCTATAGAGACTGGGCCCTTGATTTATTCTAGATGTTAATTGCTATCAGTCAGCTTAGATAAGTGTAGGTAACAGACCCAAAACATTGTGGATAATTGCTCTAAATTCTATAAGAGAATTGCTTTAGGAATTTGTTTTCCTCCATGTTTTCTCTTTCTCTTTTGTACTCTGTTGAACAACATGTGAAATGTTTTCTCTTTCTATGATTCATAAACATACAAATACCTACATACACACAAACCGGCAACGTTTACTGAAAGTTTGGGCTTATATTACAACTGTACAAACTTCAATTTTAATATTAGTCAGTTCTGTGAGACATGTTCCCTTTTAACAAGCAGGTCTCTGCTCTTCACTTTTTTACTCACCATTATTTTATTACCTCTTTTCTCCCTGCTGACCTCTCTCAGGAACAAGGAGATTCCCATATATTTTATTTTCTTGCCCAATACAATAGCCTTTGTATCACCTAATTCTAATCTTTCAACCATGTTTTTTCCTATTCTCTGGGAGTGGGAGAAGAGTGTACTGTTTGATTTACACCAAACTTTCTCTGTAGTTGCCCTAAGCAACCTGATTACAACTTTCCCCATAGCTACTAAGTAAGATCACATCAACTTGGCTTCCATAAGTGAAAGTGCTTCACCAAATTATCATGTAGAAAGCTTAAAATTATGTTCATTAAAATATTTAAATATTTTCAGTAACCAATACTTAGGATCTTCTTAATTCAAGTCTATGAATTACAAATAAATTATAATTATTTTTAATATTTAGTTGTAGATGGACACAATATCTTTAATTTGTTTATCTTTATGTGGAGCTGAGGATCGAACCCTGTGCCTCACACGTGCTAGGCAAGTGCTGTACCACTAAGCCATAACCCCAGCCCAATTATAATAAATTTTGAGGTCATATAATAAAATCTTCAGTACATACAGATGCCCAATTTATTATATCAGAACAGTGCAAATTAAGACTATGTCAATTGCAAAAATCTATTTCCTAAATGCAAATGAATAGGTGTTTAATAGAGAATAATTTATAATTATTAATATGGATTTATTTTGAAAAGGATGACCACTTTGCTTTCCAGATCATTTTATATTTGATTCAAAGTGAGATATTTTAAAGTATACTCAATTCAAAATTTTAAAGAAGCAACATATTTCCTCCATGTAACTTCTTCATGGCAAAAAATGTTAGAGCACCTGCCTATGTATAAAAGGCAGAAAATTCTTAATAAAAACCCATCTCCAGGTTCATTTCAAATCAACCTTTAGCACCTATTATTCACCTATTAAAAATGGAAATGGAAAGCTGACAGGCATGTCAAGATGAATCCCTCAAAAAGATACATGTCAAGGTTGAAATTAAAAATATCATGAAAATGCTAAATTACAAAAAATGCATCTTCAGTCTTCCCTTTAAGCGGAGATTTTATGCAGATAAGGAACAATTACCTGAAACTTTGAACAACAATCCAGAGATGCGATATAAGTGTCATTCCTCTTGCTCAGCTATCTGCCTGCTGATTGCAGTGAGTGAATATGGACAGGTTTTAATGAAGAGGTTGTAAAAAGTTTGAAAACCAAATCATAAATGATGAATAAATACATAATATTTAATTTTTTTTGTAGTTATATAGTTTTTTTGTCTTTTCCCTTTTTTACAAAGCATGGTTTCCTCAGTTTCATGATGTCATTACACATTTTAAGACCATAGAATGTGTCTTTTGTTTTCCATAAATAAAAACTAAAATTTCACTATTGACTTGTAAGTATTATTAAACAATATAAACAACAATTTACCATGTGATTATAGGCAAATTGACCAGATTTAGAGAGTTTCAGGGTGTGGGTTAGAAATGAAAAGTAGAAATGTATCAAAATACTCCATTAAAGGAGATTGTTGTTTGTTGGTGTTCAAAAAAGGGAAAGAATGATATGCACAGAATATATGCTGTGATGTGAAATGTTAAATTTAATAAAGTTATTTCCTAATGGTCTTTTCTCCAAGAAGCTGTCTGAATCATTATAACTGAAGGATCTGACCATCAGCCAAGTGACCTGCAATAACTTCTACTGTATATGACTAATAATAGATTATGGTCTATGATGTCATGGTAGAAAATGTAACAGAAATGATCCTCATCTTAGCCCAAAATGATTTTTTATAGTTAATTTCAGTTCACATTTCCTGGTAATTTTGTTAAAAGAAATAATCATATATTCATAGGTATTTTTAATATTTTAATATGCATAAAGCAAGTCACTATGAATCAAGAAACTTTAAAAAGCATGTGGATTGAGAATAATAAAATTCCTAAAATATTATTTATTTATATTTATTCAATATAGTAAGTAAATCCCAGATACTTTGTAAATAAAAGAAGTTTACTATGGTTTAAAAAATGTAGTTCAGAACAAACTTCATCTTTTAAAATGGTTTATAGGAAAACTAACATTATAAAAATTATGCAGATTCTTAATATTCTTCAAATATGTAAGGATAATGTTTCAGAAATAAAGATGAGAATGAATAATCTAGATTTAGTAGATGAAATAATAATTTCTCCCTCATTTCCCTTGAAACTCTGAAACAGTGAACAATTTTTTTTATTATGTAACAAAAGAAAACCTTGTCAGTGTTCACTCTTTCAAGCAAATTATAATTAGATGTAGAATCTGTGGTGAAATGAAAACATCTCATTATATTCCACCTAAGAAATCATTGTAACCAGTATTTTACCACTTTGCCTTTTCTGCCAACAATGATTGGCATAAATTTCTTAAAATGGGTGTGGACTGGACTGCATCTGATAGCACTATACTTACTGTTCTAGCTGTGTGAATTTCCTCCTCACCAAAAGTTGCTTCCTGGCCAAACATGCTCTTAGCAGATTAACTTAACAGAAACGTTTCTGGATTTCTGCCAAGCAGCATAAATAGTGACATATTCATGAAGTCACTCAATTCTAAGTGATGTTGTGTTAAAATTTTTTTGATAATAAAATATTTATGTTTTCTAAAAGGTCAATCCATAATTAGTTTCCAAGGTAATCTGAGTTTTAGAATGACTTAATTCCCATATCTTCAATAAAAAAAAATTATAAAGTTTTATCTTCAAATCTTTTTAATTACTGCTCTAAATTTTGATAAATCAAGAAAATGTAAAGTTTAAGTGATAGTCAATTTAGGGAATATCTAACTTTTTAATTTTCTTTTTAAATATGAGAGCGGGAGGGAGGAAGGGAGTGAGAGAAAGTTGAGAAATCTCTTCAACAACTTTTTTGTGTGTGATAGAGTAGGTACAAAATTAAAATTTTGTAAGAACATTGAAATACTTTCCAATGATGATTCCAAACATAAAAAGAATGTTAGTTTTGACATACTTGTGCTTTTTCAGATACATACATATGTTCTCTATAATCATTTGCTTCTAGACTTGCTCAGATTTTGAATATTCAAAAATGATAGAAATTATTTCATTTTGTAAAGAAAATTATTCCATTCGTGTTTAAAATACAGCAGTTTCCTTTTATCCACAGCTTTGTTTTCTACTGTTTAAGTTCCTGCAGTCAACCATGGTCCAAAAATATTAAATAGAAAACTCCAGAAATAAATAATTCAAAAGTTTTAAATTGTATTCTGTTCTGAGTGGTGTAATAAAATCTTGCAGAGTCCTCCTCTGTCTCGCCTAGAATATGAATCATCTCTTTCCCCAGTGTATCCATGCTGCATATACTACCCACTCGTTAGTCACTTAACTGTCTAGGTTATCAGCTACACTGTTACAGCATCCCAGTGCTTGCATTCAAGTTACCCTTATTTATCATAATAATGGCCTCTATTTGAGAGGCAATGTTGGAAATTTAAGCATTGCAAAAAGAAGTGAAAAAGTGAAAGTTCTCCTCTTAATAAACAAAGGAAATTTCAAAAGCTGACCGTGCATTAAGTTTGCTAAAATCTACAATAAGAATAAATCTGTGAGGAGCTGGGCATGGTGGCACACAACTGTAATTCCAGCACTTTGGGAGGCTGAGACAGGAGAATCGCGAGTTCAAAGCCAGACTCAGCAATGGCGAGGTGCTAAGCAACTCAGTGAGACCCTGTCTCTACATAATACACAAAAATAGGGCCAGGGATGTGGCTCAGTGGCTGAGTTCAATCTCAGGTACAAAAAAAAAAAAAAAAAAAAGAATAAATCTGTGAAATGGTAAAGCATGAAAAAGAAATTTGTGGTAAATTTGCTGTCATACTTCAAACAGCAAGTTAAAGCCACAGTGCATTATAACTGCTCAGTGTAGGTGGAAAAGGCATACAATTATAGGGTTCAGTACCCTCTGAATTTTTAGGTACCCATTGAGTCCTGGATATGTCCCCTGCAGATAAGGGGGACTACTATAGAAGTAAAATGTTAGAATTTCTAGGAGTGATTACATTGGGAATTAATAAAATGAATTGTCATTAGAAGTTTTATGTGTGAACTTAAATTATTAGTGTTACAATGCAATAATTGAGAAAACATTATAAATGTCATCATTTTACAGAAAAAATGAAATTTTAGAAAAAGAAAGTTGGTTAACTTTGTAACTTTCACTATAGTTTTGCTTAATAAAATCAATTAAAAGGTAGTTATTACCTTTGGTTAGGAGTCAAAGGAAAATAAATGTCTATGGTATTGAGAAATTTTGGTCTTTTTATTTTGAGTTTTTAAACAAATAATTACACTAGAAGATGGCTGTTGTAGTAGAGAAAAGTGTGTTGGTAAGTTTTATAGTTGTTTTCACTGGTCCTGCATTGTTCTCATTGATTTCTTCCAAAATGGTGACAATTGTCATTTATCAAATTCAAAGCAGAATTGTAATATAATGAGTCATAATACATTAATACACATGAATGCAGAATACAGATAACACATATCTCTCTTTGAAAATTTTTGTGAATTTGATAAACTTTAAATTTAATTTTGATGTCTTAGTTCCTGAATTCTATAATTTCAGTCCAGATAAAGCAAGTATAGTGGCTGGGATTATGGCGCAGTGGTAGCGTGCCTTAGCACGCATAAGGCACTGGGTTCGATCCTCAGCACCACATAAAAATAAAATAAAGATATTCTGTCACCTACAACTAAAAAATTGTCACCTACAATTAAAAAAAAGCAAGTATATATCAGAAAATCGCATTAAATGTATGTGTCTGGGCACATAAGCATGCATATGGTAACTCGCAATGAAGCTCATGTGAATGAATGAATGGACAGATGATAAAAACCTTAGAATTTTCCCAACATAGCCTTGATGCCAAAGTGGTATATTCAGTCTAAGTCTAGTCATATTAGGTCACTGTAGGACTTTTAAAAAATAATCTATTGACTATTTGCCTTTATTTAAATGTTTTGTCTTGTGTGTGTGTGTGTGTGTGTGTGAGTGTGTGCTATGAATTGAACATAGGAGCTTGGGCATGCTAAGAGTATGCTCTACTACTGAGCTGAACCCAAGCCCTACATCAGGGTTTTCTACCCTATAGGGAAAATGGCACAGAATTCTATGATAAATTCTTAACAAAACCATTCATGATCTTTTGGGGGGAACTTTATTTTAAAACCTATGAATTAAAGTTCAGCACATTGCTTGGTAACTGGAATAGAACCTATTTATAATTATTTTCTGGGCATTTATCTTGCTTTGGTATTTTTGCAAAATAATACTGGGCCTTTCGCCAGACATTAAATGTTGGTTCAGTTTAGTCCTCATATACCATTGTTTTGTAGTTGTTCCAGGTACATGTTAAAACAACTTAAAAAGCAAAACAAAACAAAACCTAGGCAGTGTCTGCTTTGTGTGAGCCTCATTCAACCTGAAATTTAATTATGTTACCATGTGGGTTTGTAATGTGGATTAATAGTTTTATTGTACTCCTGTGATTAGTTTCTGTTTGTTCTAATTTCTTTTTAGCTCTTTCCTGACCTTGAGGTGAAAAAACACAGAAGATGTATTCCTTCAATTTAATGCCAGTTTGAGGTGTTTCTCCTGCATCATCAGATCAATGAAAAGTAAATAGCCTACACTTCTTGTTTCACAGTGCAGTATTGATCTTTCTTCAGCCTTTGCTTCCCTTTTTTTCCTGCGTCTTGTGTCTTTCAACCCCTGGGACTGAAGTGATTGTCATAGATTGGACAAGCTAACAAGCGCATGATAAGGAACCGGTGTTTTTTGGCATACTCACATACACATGCTTGGTATATAAAGCCTGCTTCTGCATTGAGGGAAAGGTGCCATTTTGTGTGCCTGGCACACGCCACTAAGAGAATGAGCTAGAAGGGAGAAAACAGGAAGGAAGATTTTATTTGCTATTTCAAATCTTTGCAGATAGTACCAAATTAGGTGAAGAAACTCCTTTGGAAAATGAAAGACAAGTAGCCTGAGGGGAAATGCCATGTGCTTTTAGCTTTGGCAAATGACTGGTGTTGGCAGCCTGTGGGTAAGTCTCTACTATTCTTTGGCGTCTATGCTTTCTCAAAAATATTTGCTATCTTTTTTGTTTTGTTATATTATACTTTTTTACCTAAAGATAACTGTTAAGCTTGGATTTTGAGAAATAATTATAATAATTTGGATGTGATATCTAAAACCTAGAAATATAAATTTCAGTCACATATTTTACTTCACAAGGAGCATTAGGGCATGTATCTGCTGATTTAACAATCCAACCTAT
Organism: Geosciurus inauris; assembly: GCA_004024805.1. Classification (NCBI taxonomy): domain Eukaryota; kingdom Metazoa; phylum Chordata; class Mammalia; order Rodentia; family Sciuridae; genus Geosciurus; species Geosciurus inauris. The sequence continues at coordinate 63,465 of PVHX01009595.1, forward strand.
TTGTGGCTTTTCTTTAAGGTGAAAAGAAATGTTTTTGTAAAAATGTAAACTGATCTGTTCTTAAAACGTCAAGTGATGGGAGGAAAGAGGAAAACTTTGTAAATTTTAGAAATACATTGCTTTCTCTCTGACTGTCTTTAACATGTTCACTGTAAAAATAAAAACCATCCAAGTTTTATTTTGGTGCCTTTCAGTATCCACAGCTATGTCTGGCATTGAAAAGTGGATAAATGAATAATTGATACTTTATCCCATGCTATTGTTTCCTTACAGAAGAGTGTTTTGTGCTAAGCAGCCCATAAGTTTTCTGACATTATTTAAGGATGATAGGGATCCAGTTTGTGGACTTTGAGTGCTTATTAGTCATTGGTGCCATTGGTCCAGCTCTGTAATCTAATGTATGTACAAACAAGTGATCTTATTTACTTTTTATGCTCTCTTTCTTGAATTCAGTTTAAGAATCTACAGCCAGTTATCATTCCAGACTCATGGATGATAGAGGAAATAAAGTTTATGCTTCCAATGGGGAAACTGTGTTACCCTGATAAGTGTTAATATGGTCTGAGGACCTGTGTAGAGTGTTTAACTTAGTGCTGATTTTTAGGAAAAACATTTACTGTGTATAGGCTCCTGATTCCGATATGTAAATCACTGTACTGAAATATATAAACACCATGAATGCCCCTGCAATGCAGCTTATTAGACACATTGTTGTCAACATGATGCTATTTTAACAAAATCCTTTTGTTATCTGAGTAAAATACAATGTTTATAGGACAAATTAAGCATGATGTTGCAGTTTTTTTATCTTCCTAAGGTTTTATGGCATTTCATCCTTCCTGGAGATAGGTGATTTTTCTAACCCATGCTATTGTAATCCTCAGAGTAACCCTAGTGCTGATTTGAAAGCTATTAATTTTCTATTACAGTGTGCTAAAGATGTTCTATAGTGTGGCACTCACCTGCATTATTGAGTCAATGACCAATTGCAGAGTTGCTCTGTGGTGGTTGGAGCTTAACTCAACCCTCTGGGATCTCATTTATTATTTGCAGATATTGATTTTGGAAAAAGAAAAGCTAAGATGTGTGAATATAATACTGACTTAGACCTAGCCTAGAGATGTTAACTCCTTATGGTCTGCATATTAGATTTTAAGAAAGATAAAGTAGAGATAAAGTATAGTGTGTCACCATAAATATTTATCAGTATCTATACAATATAGCTAAACATTGAATACTCAAGTAATCTTGCTATAAATTCCTAGAATCTGAAATTAGCTTTAGTCACACTGATAATTTTTTGATGTCTTACAAACGCAAATAAAAAACATTTACTTCTATTAATAAAAATATGCTAAAAATCTCCCATATGTATCTGTGATCTGGTCTCTGTGTGTGTGTATGTGTGTGTGTGTGTGCGCGCGCGCGTAAAGAGAGAGGGGGGATTTAGTGACAGCTTGATAATTTATTTTTCTTAAAACAAAAACAATCGTTCACAAGCAGTCTCCTCAAGCAGCCTCAGAGACTGTTAAAAAACAAAGGAGCATAGAATTTTGTGAAGAAGATCTTCACCTGGAGGCATCTAAAATTCAAAATGAAACCGGGGCTTATGTGCCATTCTAGGGAGAGTGATCTGTTGACTGAAAGGTCCCTGTGAGATGATTATGACATTGGTGCTCCCACAAGGCTTGCCAGGTCATAAATACACACCTTTGAGGGTGTACAGTTGTCACCCTGCAGTGTCCTTATGTTCACAGGGAACCTTAATTACACACATGTCCTCAGACCCGTAAGCTGCTCCCTCAGATGCCTTCATTATTTTCATAGGAATACAATTTCTAGATAGCTAAAGTCATTGGGTATCTTTAGAAAATTTTGTTTAAGATAATTCCTAGTTTTTAAAATAAAATTTTATTTTTACTACTTCCTATAAATTCCATCTAAAAAGAACTGTAAAAGAGTAAAACCTATTTTTTATAAAAGTTTAAAATCAACTAACTTAAATAATGGGTGATTATGTTTTCAATAATCCATTTATTGCTGCAAATCACATGAAAGCAATTGGTTATGCCACAGGAGATATTAGTTAAATTATTTTTTATGGGTCTAATTATGTTCAAGAATTATTCTGTGCCATGAAAACCATATGGACATTTGCTTTTTTCCTTCCTTGAGCAACCCATTCACCCAGTTCAAAATTCACCAGTCTTTAATGTTGTTGTCTATAAAACTATTCAGAAGAATCCTTATATAAACATCCTTAGTAAATTCCCATATTTATTTGTCGTTTTTATTATGCAGAAATATATTTTGTTTATTATGTGTTAAGTGTTCTATACACTAAAACAAGATCCACAATAGGAATACAATATCTGTTAAAGAGAAAAACAGAAAGATGACTAAGTTTTTGATTTTGCTAAAGCTTAAATATAAAATGAGTCCAATAAAAAGCCAGTTAATAAAACAATTCATTTTTGAGGTAGAAGCAGAAACAATGTACTATATTATGAAAACACACTGATATAAAATGCAAAGAAAATGTTTTTCATTATAACTTTAATGTTTAAAATGTATCTTTTGGTTTATAATATGTAGAACGATCTTGCTGAATTTCTCAATTGATATTATTTATACAATAGAAATTTACCTAGTATCAATTATTTATTCATAATGGTTAAGGGGAGAGAAGGAGAGAGAAAGAGGGAGAGAGAGAGAAAGAGAAGGAGAGAGAGCAATCTAGATGCACTCTAATCCATGCAAGCTAACAGGTGACATAGGTAGATGCACAAAGCTTAAATCTACATCCTCTTAAACATCCATCAACTGTAGACTTTTTCATCAAAGATCAAAGGTGAAGTCTCACTTTCTTCATATATACATATATTCCTAAAGGTTGCATTATAAAGAAGTGACATTTAATTTAATTTGTGTGTGTGTAGGTGTGTGTGGTGCTGGAGATGGAACCCAGGGCCTTATCTTTGCTATGCATATGAGATACCACTGAGTTATATCCCCAGCAGATATTCAGTCTAATTTTAAATAATGCAACTAATTCACATGATCTTTTTTCAATTTCTTATATTTTTATATCACCTCTGTAATATTTTGTACATATGAGCTAGAATCTTCTATCATTTTATTATCATAAGTATTGAATGGCTAAGGACAGTATGAAGATCAAACAGAAACACTAAAAGTTTAATAACATTGAATTTGACTTAAATCATCAAACACCTAATAGCAAAAACAGATACAAAACCCAAAGTATGCTTACAAATTCATAGCTGCTGAAACTCCAAGAGGGCTATTGATGTGGTATCATTTGGGGAAGTTTTAAAGTAGGGTAGGCACCCCAAATCAAAGCTTAAAAATTAAAGATTAAATATCTCTGATTTATAACAAATAAAAAATCAAAAAAGTATTTTTCAATGATATATTTTTTATTTGGAACTATTGATGCTTTTCTAAAATGCTTAACATTCTCCTTCTTGAAATAAATGACTTCCTGAGTAGTACTTTTTTAATTTGAAAATTTAATTGAACATCTGAGTCAGTATTTTTAATGAATACTCTCATATTTTTTGTCAATGAATGATGTGACAATTATCTGATTTTAGACAGTCAACATTATAAATGATTTTGTGTGATTAACTGTAAGGTAAATGTATGGATTCCTCTTCTTTCAATAAAATGGAGATTAAAGAGTCCACCACTGATTTTAATTTACCATTTCATAACTTCCTCCTAATGAATACGAGGCTACCAAGTTATTTCTATTTTCTTCCTTTTTTAATTATTATTGTTGCTGTTGTTCTACACTGAAAGCTAAAATACACAGCAGAAAATAATTCTAGACATGCTATTATCTCCATTAATTTAGAAGGTGCATTTTCTGGCACAATAGTCTATTCACATGAACATCAACTTCAAGTGTGAGCTGTTCTTTTCTAAGTGGCCTCTGAAATAGTACCATAAATTCATCCCCAATATGAAGAGCATCAGCAGTGAGATTTGAAGCAGTCTTTCGTGCAAAAAATAAGGCATTACTCAAGAGAGGCAGCTTTAGCAAAAGGTCATTGTTAGGCTCATAGGGGTAGGCAATGAGTACACAGCTTCTTTATCACTGTCCATTCATTTAATGGAACAATTTTATTTCTAAATTTAAGAGTTCAGAGATGCTATTGACCCTTGGTCAGAAAAGATGCTGATGCTGAAGATGGCTCCTCTTATTGCTTTACTGTAATTTACCTACTCATATGTCTAGGCACCTATAGCATCAGTCACCACTGAAATATATTTGGCCCAGGCTTTTAGTCCCACCGGTTTCACTTGGCTTTTTGCCCAGACTTGATATTTTGTAAAAAAGTTATTCAAATTCTCCCCATGATTGCAATGCAATTTCTCTCCCTTGACTCCTATGTCAATCTATGATTTTTCTCCTGTATACTCAGAAATGTGAAATAGCATGAGGATTGAAACTATCATAAATCCATGATATCTAATTAAACTTTAAATGCTACTTGACCATGTTTTTATTAAACTTTTCATGATTCACTTATATATTCTCCAGTTACTCTGTGAAATATTTTCTATACATAACCAAATTTAAAACCCCCACTTCATCACATTCTGTCATAGACTTTTAGTGCCACTTTTCATTTGGTTCTGTCTCCACAGAGAAGATTTTACTACCTCACCTCTCACCTCCTTGCTATTAGGTGGGGCAGAAGGTTCTGAGTAGACATGGATTCTGGGTTACTCAGTGGAAGACATCCAGCCTTGTCTTCTCTGCTTTTTTGACCCAAAGACTCAATCATGCAATCATGAAGCTTCTAGGTGTTGAGTTTTCGGTTAGTCTGAATATGATAGAGGAACAGAGGCAGTTGCCATGGCAAGTCAACAGATCAAATCTTCACAAGCAAGCAAACAATGTAGTTATAAACCACTGAGATGATAGGGATATTTGTCATAAAGAATAGCTAAATATGTACTGATTAATACACTGTCATATTTAGGAGTTGACTTTGTTTTCCATATATAGAGAGTTGAAACAATCTGACACATTTTCTTTATACCATAATATAATGGTATTTGTATATTTAAAACCAAAATATTTCTATGCCTTTATTTGCCTCAATGTGAGAAGAATTGAATAGTGCTAGTCTTTAATTATAATGCTTACACAATGATTCCAGCTGTTATTCAGACAATGTCATGAAGTAAACATTCCTGATATAATTATTTTCATAAAATATGGTAATATAGTCTTTGTCTCAAAAAGAGATTACATTAAAATTGGAGGGGTGTGTGTGTGTGTGTAGAGAAAAAGTCAAGAAATATTCTCAAGGTCACACAGCTGATGTCTAGTGAAGCCAGAATAGGAGTCAAGCGTATATGAACACAAACCCATGCCATTACATGCCCCGCTATACCACCTTCTTCTGAAAATCCTTAATTCCATGACCTTTACAGTGTCTATTTTTTTGAATATCATTTAACTCTTATGGGTACAATTTGTTACCTATTAACCATTACATACTACTTGTGTAACTTAGGCAAGTATCTTAATCTCTATGACCTTTGTTTACTATATATAATGGGCATAATGATGCCTACATCTCAGTTTCACTGTGTCTGGCTTAGTTCCCAATGCATATTGACATTTGGGAAATGTTAGTTGTATCTTTCTTTATACTTTTACTTAAATAAATTACTCTTCCTGAATTTACCTCTTTCCATCTCTTTGGTTATAAAATTATTACTAACATTTAACTCTGGGCCACTTATCATCCTTTCCCAACCATTTGCTTTCTCCTACTTGAGTACATATATATTCTTTTACTCATTACATATGTTTTATTTTTCATAAAACATATACATGCTTCTTATTTCCACATTCTGAATTCCTCGAAGGTAGGACCCAGCACAGCCCCATTTTTTCTTTCCCTGTAGATAATATTGAATTATTCCACCAACTTTAATGAATGAGTACATCATATTTGGATCCCCTAATAGGAATATTCCATTTTTGTTCAATCAAATGTATCAAATAACATAAATTGAAATTTTAAACATAATGTCACTCTAACATGTCATGTCAAGTCAATACTACAATATATTACTGTGGCAGTTTCCTAAGTCAACTCAAAGTCCAAACCTTGTAAGTTCAGGAAAAAGATATCCAGCTAAGTAGTTCTTGACTCTTAGTATTCTGTAGTCTGTGATTTAGAAAAACATTGGTTTAGCACTATTTATTTTATTTAGAATTGTACCTATATTCAAAAACATATTATTTGTTATTAATTATATATGTGATATAGTTGATGTACAGTTATTTTTTGATGATTCTGTTCAGATGGTAGGAGAATAAAAAACAAAATTTTTTAAATATGTTGTAGAATTATAGCTGATACAAAGGATGATGCTGGATGAAATTATATAAGCCTATTTACATGCATTTATCCATTTCCTGTCCTTTGCTGTTTTTTGTGATTTTTAAAATAAAACTTTACATAATGTTTGTTAGCAAAATATTTTGATCCACAGGCTCATCCTTCAACATTGTATATTGTACAACTACTATATTTCTATGTGTAATGATTTAAGTTGTTTCCATAGCCTAGTGTTTAAAGCTTTTAAGTCTTATATTCAAAGTATAATGTTTCTGAACATTTTTAACATTTTAAATGCAAAGCGCCGCTGCAGAAAGTCATGATACAATGTCTCGGGAGACAGATGAAGCTGCCACATTTTACTTTGAAGTTGAATTAATGCTTGTGAAGACTGACATCCATGAAGACTAAAGTGCTTCAGTTACAGAAAGTAACTACAGCTAAGGAGGGGCAGTCAGAGCCTTTACTATTCTGTTATACTAATATATAACAAAAGATTTGTCAATGTCCTTGTCCCTTTTGATTTCCTATCTCTTTGCTAAAACTCCTATCAATAACACTATAATTTAGTTGTTTTAGACTGAAAATTTATTGGCCCAGCAGATCCCAATATAATTTATACTATACCTTCATTTTCCCAAATAGACTAGTTATAGAAACTTGAAAAAATCATTGGTCAGAGAGGTCAAGATATCAACCCTATTATCATCCCTAGCATTGCTTGGGGAGTACAATGGTGAAGTCCAAGAGCACAGCCTGCAAAGTCAGGTAGACCTGTGCTTGCATCTCTGCCTTGCTGCTTACTAGGAACCCTGAGTAAGGGCCCCAACCACTTTGAAACTTAATTTTTAAGTGGAAATAATACTAACCTACCTGCTCAGGGCTGAAGTGTTTGTAGATTAAATGATATGGCAAATTGAAGGTGATAAAATGCTTATTACAGTGTCTAGCACAGGGTAAACCTTGAGTTGATTTCAGTTTAGTCATCATAATCTTACCAATACAGTCATTATTATTCTTGATCAGCTTGATGACCTTCAAGAAGACTATCTGGTACTGATCATTACAAACTGATCAAAATATGTTATATGCATGTACAGATATGTAGCAATGAAACCCACTATTATGTATAATCATAATGTACCAATAAAAAAGATCTTACAAAGGCAAAGTGATACCTAGAAACAAATGTAGTTATTTCTGCCTGGTATAATCTCTCATAATAGGCCACATATTCTGATTCTCATAATCAGAATATTATTTGTAGACTGCATTCAACATGACAAATGTTTGTTTGGATATTCAAAGTCACAGGGATTTGTCATCATGAGGCATTCACTTTCTTTAGAGGTACATTTGCATCTGCTCTCAGGTTACCCTTGTTCTGGACAATAAGACTATTTACAGAATTACCTCTATGCTTCCATGTATGTCATATGTCTCTTTTTAATTGCTCCTTACTTTAAGAATTTCAGTCAAGTTCTGGTATGGTTTTTGAATTGATGCATTATGTTGACTTTCATGTTTGAATTTTAGTAGATAACATTCTGCATTACTTCTAAGTTATTTGGGGGCCTAACTCCAGATGGAATTGGGTAGGTACAACTCCTGCAATATCTAAATGATATAATTGATCTTGCTAATAAAGTTTACACATTTTCTATTTATGGAATAGAAAATGTTCTATTTATGGAACATTTTTAATGGCTTATTTTTATTGATGTTCCTGGTTGTTTTGATTTTTCAGAACTCTATTTTCCTCTCATAATATGTAATGATTGACTTACTAAAATGTTAGTATAACTTCATTGTGTTATTATTGATTATTAATTCCTATCTTTGAAAGATGAATTACTAAGTGTTTTAAGTGGGTTCACATTCTTGTCAAGTCTGTTTATGTTTAAATATGGACATGAAATAGAAAGAATAGAATCATATTTAAAACTTGGCAATCACCCATTGGATGACATTATTTATAGAAAATTTTAAATATGTGCAGAGATACTCAGAATTATGAAAATATATAAACTTTATTAGCAAGATCAATTATATAATTTTCAAATTTCTTTTTTATATACATCCAAAATTTGTAATTTCTAAAACTAATTTCTAAAATTAATTAATTTCTAAAATTAATTCATGTAAATTAATTTTACATATCACTGGATTTATAAGCTATATTAAGATGCTATGCAATATTATATGTTATAATTTAATTGTACTGTGGTATCAATCTACTTTCAATCTGGAAAAATACAATATTTTAATTGAGTATAGGAATGAAGATATTTCTGAAGTTTATAAGGAACATAGATAGTACAAGACATTACACAGACCTATTAATTCCTTAATCTCATTCAAATTTTCCACTCTTTAATGCACTCAAAATTTTATATAGCTAAATTTATATTCTTGTGATATTCAGTATGCAGTCATACAAATGAAGGAGTAGATGATGTAGTTAAAAAATCTAAATAAGATTATTCCCATGTATAAGTTGCTCAATATGTGACTACCTACTTTATTCATCTCTCTTGGTCTGCACTTTGTATATAATTTTACAGTTTAGTCATTCACAATATTCAGTGTTATGGAATTATCATAAATAATTTTAAAGGTAACTTTTATCATTTTATATATAAAGATGATGAACTTTAGCACTTCAAATGCTTTAGCAAACTTCTCTGTAATGTGCAAAATGCTAATAATCTTCCTACTGAAGGAATGCATGAGATTTTTAAAAGCACTATTACCTCTTCTCGGGGAAACCTTGTCAGTGTGTTGAAAAGGATTAAGCAAGAAGTATGTACTAACTAAGATCCTACCATCCACCTGGCAGTATTCTAGATGTATGGAATGAAAAGAAAGAAAAAATATATATATATTACATATCATATATATATGTATTATATATATAATATATATATTCATGTGACACAGTAGTTTTTAAGAATTTATAGATGAGGATAAAGAAAGGATCAAATAAAGAACAATAACAAAGTATAATCATTATTGATCACAATATGTGTTTTGATTACTAATGACTGTCCCAGGCTTATGCAAGAAAAGGAGGATCCAAAAAGAAACATGTGAATGTATTATGAAGGATCTCATGGTAGGGTTATAGACTGAGACAAAATAATTTTGGAAAGGCCCAATAGATGAGAAACCATGAAAGATAAAAAAGGCTTACTAATTTAAATTTTATATACCAGACCATATATTTTAATAGTACATAACTCTCTTTATATAAGTCAATAATTTTATTTTAAAATATAAACATTTAGAAAGCAGAGGCTTATCAGTTTTTCCCACCAATTTAACTCAGTCACCATTTTGCAGAGACCCTGGCATACTGTAGATCCTGAAAAATATAAGTCCCGATGCTAAGATCTTGGAGCACATAAAAAAGTGTCAGACTCTGACTTCTTTACCAAGTCAAAGAAGTTAGAAACTGCTATTTTTCTTTTATTTATTGGTTTAACATATTATTTTTTACTTTCTTATTCTGGCATTAAAATCTCTGTAGTTAAAACTACTTATATATTATGCACTCTATATATGATATATATCTCATATATATATAATTTCTGTTTAAGAAGAGACTCTGGCATTAGAGAAGAAATGAATTAAGAGGACTTTAAAAATAGTTCATAATAGTCTGAAAGGAGGTTTAAGAATTTTGATGAAGGGCAGGTTCAAAGTTTTGATATAGACATAGCATATTGTTTGGTATATGAAGATATGATTATGATATTTCTTCTGCGGATGTCAATGTGAAATGATGATATCATTTAATCTTTGAGGCACAAATTACAGAAAAGGACTTCATTTAGTGGATATTTATGCCTCACCTTCCCCATCACCCTAGTGAAGAAGAAGGGCACGAGGGCAGATTAGCATAGCAGGAGAGGACTGGTGCACAAAGCTGGAGCCAGTTGTGTCTGAGGAAGCGAGGTTACGGCACACGCGGTCAGGGCCTTGGCCACCTTCTGAACTCGGTTAAGACCAAGAAGAAGGTACAAGAGATACTGCAAATGGCCGCTTGGGTGGGCTCCAGGTGCCCAAGAAGGGAAAAAGAGGTCTATTCTTCTGAGATCCCAAAGCCTCTCTTTCTTGCATCTCTTCTCCAAGAGTGGTGCAAACTCTACCAACAGTCCCAGTACTGCCCTCCTAAAACTCTATGCTGAAGGTTTCCCTTTTCAGTTTGCTCTAACCCAGAGGTATGCCCAGTTTCTTATCACTCAGTGGTGGTGGTTGTGTGCTTCCTTCCTCCCAGTGCTGTGGGAAGCTAAGCCTGTGAACTACCCTTCCTGAGCAGAGGTTTTTCTCCTGCCTCCAGGTTCCAGGGGTGGCACTCTGGTTTAGGTTGGTCTTCCCCAAAGAATTATCACACACAGGCACTTTATACACCTCTGGCTCATAGGCAAGTGTTGCAGAGAGAGACTTGGAGTATGCAACCCAGAGTCTCCAGTCTTTGTGTTTCTGATCCCAGTAGGACTCTCATGTCTAACTGAACTCTCTGCTTGGTGAAAGCACAGACTCCAACAAACCTCTTCCTACTTTGAATTCAGGTTTCTTTGAGTATGTGGGGAAATATCCAACAGATCAAGTGTCCAAGTGGAGGCTCAGAAGGCATAAAGTTATTGTCATGAGCGGCATGAGTAATTAATAATTACTTGGAGGCGGATTGTCTTTAAATGCAAGTGTATGTTCAATCACAACAATCATTCAATATAATTAATTAATGCAAAAAGTGTTGGGTGTGCTGGAGCACCCCAACTAGCATTTGATGCACACTAATCAAGCTCTATAGGTAAGTTACACTATTCTAGGGTGGTTAAGTCCTGCTTACAATTCACATAATCCTAGAGCAGCTAAACATTACAATTCACACAATCCTAAACACTACAATTAATTCATATAGTCCTAGGGCAACCACGAGCCCCAAAATACCTCCGATGCCAGGTGACTTCTCTTAGCCAAAGAGCAGACGTTGTCCTTGTCTGGTGGTTCTCTTCAGCCGATGGCTGGACGTCAGGGAATGGTGGAGCTGACCCAGGGACAGATAGCAAGGTGGCCGGTCTCACTGATGTCCTTGGAGCAAGGCCCAAAAACTGTAGCAGGGTCAGCAGTTTAAAAGCAGTTCCAAAGCTGGTGGTGTGGGCTAAGTTGGTCGTGTGGGCTGGTGATTGGTTACACCCAGTAAAAGTCAATGTCCATTGGTTATGTCCAGTGAGATAGTATAATTGCTACTGGGCTTTCATTCAGCGCATGTGCATGAGTTGTGCCCCCCTATCAATCGTAGCCAGTAGGCCTGTTGTTAGGTGCCCCCAGTTGCTCCTTTGTTGATTGCATGGGCTGGGCCCCTTTGCAGCCCTCGCCCTCAATCGCGATTGCGGGTGGGCTGGACTTCTTTTCGGCCCTCATCATTGCAAGCAGGCATGACTAAGCAAGTCGGTGGCTGCTGTTCCTTATGGCCAGCAACCCAGTGA
>PVHX01009596.1:0-30845 GCA_004024805.1 Geosciurus inauris
GCAAGGCCCAGGAGCTTCTGCCACACAAGTCCTGAGGAGCAGGCTTGTTCCTGAGGTGGGCAGATGGCAGTGTGGGCTTAGGAGTCAGGCCTGGCACAGGAAGCTCCTGGTGGAAAGGCCAGGCTTGTGAGAATTGTGAACTGCTGGCCAGTCAGGACACCTCAAGAACCAAGAGGGAGCTTCTGCTCAAACCAGGACCCTGCAGAGCTTCTTCCTGCAGTGGGAATGTTCCATTGTCCACAGGAGCCCAGCTCCAGAGACCCTGAAGTGTGACCAATTTAATTTTAAGTCAGCATAAATAGCCAGTGGTTAGAGGCCGTGGCCTGGATGGCAGATCTGAGTGGGGCCAGAGGAGAGAAGGAAACAGGCTCTCCTGCCTGTGGTCTAGAGCCACCCAGTCAAAGGCAAGTTGTCCAGTTGGATCTGAGCACAGTAAGTCACCATGCTTCTTAGTGTGAGCTGGGCCTGGTCATTTCTGGGCATGTACTTACATTAAACAGTTGTGGGTTCTTTATCTCAAGTTCAAAAATGTCAGGCCTCCTGATTTTTGTTGGTGGATCCATGCACCCTAATGATGTAGTTGGTCCACTACCCACAGGACAGCCTGTGTCAAGACCAACCATGCAGTAGGTGGTCTGCACAGTTGGTCTCTGGTGGACTTGAGGACAAAGGATGTCCTGGCTGAGTCCACGGAGGGCAGTGGTCCTACCTGCTCGGTGCCCTGGCCCCCCGGGAAGAAGAGTGTGGCTCTCTCCTCCAGGCAAGCTGGCACTCGTGGGCTCGGTGGGGGCAGGGGTCCTGCCTGCCTGTGCGCCCATCTCTGCCTGCCTTCCACCCTTCCAGGAGCCCTGCAAGCTGGGGAGCATCCCAGGCTCCGGGTTTGGCATCATCATGCCTGCTCAGGAGACCAGACCACCTGGCACTGCCCAGGGTCTGGGATGTCATCACTGCTTCCTGGGCTGAGCTGGCGGGCAAAGGAGACCCTCAGGTGCCAGCTCTGGCAAGCATCTGAAAGGTTAATGTGTCTCCGGTTGCCTTTGTGCACACGTGCTGTTGGAGGAAACCAGGGTGGAACCAGAGAAGCCCACGGCTGGACCAACCCCTCAGTGGACACCGCCTTGTGAGGCCTGTCCCGCTTGCCATGCTTCTGAGCAGAGTGAAAGCAGAGAGGAGGACACAGCGCAGTCCTGGGAGTGGGGCCTGCCGTGGTCCTCAACTCTGTTGAAGGCAGGGACGCTCCCAGGACCTGAGTGCGGGGAGGCCCTGTGCTGCCCTCGTGGAACCCAAGTGCACCATGGGGCTCACCAGGAGCCAAGGCTAAGGTCAGGCACGGCTAGGCATCCGACCTGTCCTGGGGGCCCAGGTGCTCTATTCGTCCCCAGCACACCCTTTCCTCTCCTGGGGGATGTATAAAGCATTTTAGGTACTGAAGGTCCCCAGCGGGGCCAGCTGAGGTGGAGGATGCAAGGCTAGCTGGCTTCCCTGCTGTGCCATCCTCCCTGGGGTCCTTTTGAGGCCTTGGCCTGGCTGGCCAGTTGTGGGTAGTCTCCAGGAAGCAGGCCACTGCTTCGGCTGTTGTCTCAGACACCTCCTGACACTTTGGCCCTAGCACAGCCCACCCCACGACTCCAGCCCACCCCGCAGCCCCTGCTCAGCCGCCTGGCCAGAGGGTGAGAGGTGCGTCTGTCTCGCCTGTGCGTGGGGGCTTCCTGAGCACTGCCGTCTGAAGGTCCCAGTGTGGCTTGCACATGGAGACCGTGTTTGGTTACAGTTAATGGAGGACAGGAGAATTTCTTTGCAAACCACCTTGTTGGCCCCTAACCAAGGCGGGGAGAGCAAGAAGAGCATCAATCTTTCCCCTTTTAAACAAGTTTTCTTTTTTCAAAGGAAAAAATTCCAGACTCCATATTTCTTTATGTGCCTTCCAGATGGGGAACCCCCCTCTCAGGACGAGGAGCTCCCAGCTAGGTCACCAGAACCACCAGGCAGATGGGCATCTGGCACCTGAGGGGCTCTGCCACTCTTCCATACAAGGCACCCTGGGGCTGCGAATTGGAGTACACCTCCAAACTGCTTCTGAGGATTGGGGATCCTGTGAGGCTGGAGGCCACTCTCTCCCAAACCCAGGCTGTGGGGCAAGTGGACAGGCAGCCTGCTGGAGAGGGGCTTGAGAGGCCTGCTGGCTGGCAGACAGTGGCCTGGCTGGCAAGGACCTCCTTGCCGGAGGCGGGTACTTCCTGAGGTGCTGTGCTTAGCCCCTGCCACAGCCCACGGGCAGCTCTCAAGGCCGGGGCTCCCACTGTCTGTCATGCAGTCCTCGCCTCACAGGGCCCCATGTCCAGGCTTGGCCCCATTCCTGTGCCCCCCTTCTCATCCCGGCCACCCTCATCCCTCCACGAGGTGCCCAGGGTCCTGGAACCTCCCATCAATGGCATAAACAATTGTAAAGGGCACACGTTTCCCTGAAGTGGAAAGGTGGAAAGGACTTCGAACAGACAACCAGGCCAGCACAGCCACAGCACTTGCGCCCACCACAGCAGGGCTCCCCAGGGTACACGTTGCTCCGTGGCTCCCTTGGCCTCCAGGAGCCCATTGACCCAGCCTCCCCGTCTGCAGGCAGCAGGTGCATCTCTGAGGGGCAGCTGAGCCATGCCTAGTGGCCAGCCCTGGAGGCCTCCACCTACCCATGTGCAAATGGAACATGGGCTTGCTTGGCCTGCAGGGGCTGCCCACCAGCCTCACCAGCCCCAGAGAACACCCTGACCTCTAGGGACCCAGAGGCTGCTGGGTGGGGGCCCAGCAGAGCTGTGAGAGGGCTGCGCAGGCAGCCTCCCTTGGGCAGGTGTGTAGAGCCAGGAGGCCCAGAGAAGGGCCGACTAAGGCTTACACCCGGCTACCCTGCTCTTCAGGACTTCCTGAAGCTCACCTTGCCTGGTCTTCGGGGCCAGATGGCCTGTGAGCATTGAGGGGGCAAGTCCCATCTTTTCTCCCTCTGCTCTGCCCGTCAGCTCTTGCCACCTGGTTGAGCATGAATGGCATCACCACCATGGGGGGCCCATGAGCAACTCAGGGAGCCTCCAGGACACCTCCCCCTTCCCACTCCAGCATCCTGACTCCTGGCTTCTGAGACCTCCTTCCGTCCCCAGGAGGATGCTGAAGAGAGAGGGTGCCAGCTGATCTGGCCCTGCTTTCTCCTACAGGGTGGCCTTTCCTGCATCCTGGCCCCAGAACCTCAGAAGAACCCTTGCTAGGTATGGACAATGGCCTCCACTGCTGTCGCCACTCCCTCCTTGGGCTGACCACTCATGTGCCGGGAGCAGGGTGTCAGGCACAGCAGGGGATGCTTGTCCATCACATGCAGGTCCTGTAGGTCACCCATGAGAGCCCACCCCAGGCGTGGTTCAGGAGGGCCAAGAGGGAAGAGCAGGGAAGGGCTGAGGTGTGGTCTCAGGCTCTAGGGATAGGGGCAGGCCTTGAGCCCTCATGGTGGCCAGGCTTAGAGCTGGGCCCTCTGGCCTACGGGCAGGGGAGGGAGCCACTTTGCCACAGCACAATTCCTGAGCCCAGAGGTGTTTCTGCTTCTTTCTGGGCCCCTGAGTGGGGACTCTGGGCAGGTGCTTCATCCCAGGACTGCTCTTGTCCCCCAGCCCCAATGGCACTGCCATCCTGGTGGGCACCCTGCTGAAGCGTGGGAGTGGGGCTGGCAGGAGGGAGAGGCCGCTTGCTCAGGAGCCAGGCAGCTCCGGGGGCAAACCCCGCCAGGGGTTCCAGGAAGCGTTCCCCCAGAAGCCAAGCCTTGGTCTGGACCAAGGAAAGCAAACACGGGGCAGGGGAGGCAGTGGAGAGTGAGAAACCAAGCAAGTGAGAGCGCCGGAGGCCAAGGGCCTCCAGGAGAGGAACGTCATGCTCTGAGCATGGCCGGGCGCTGCCCTGCCGGTCACCAGTGCTTGCTCCTTCCATCTGCTGCAGCTGCTCTGGGGGCCCTGAGCTGGGCTTTCTTCCCCAGCCCACCTGCCTTGCTCCCCACTTGCTGAGGCCCACCGACCTGGGCACAGGGAGAGGGGACAGGGCAGGCCAGGCCAGAGGCACGACTGGGGTGCCCCTCCCAGCCGCTCAGGGAGGGGGACACTGGCCTGGCTGCCCAGGTATCCCGAGGGCCTCTGAGGGCACAGCTATTTCCAGCCTCAGAGCTCACCCCCTCCCTAAGAGGCAGGGAGCGTGGGCCCCAGAGACAGCTGGACAGTCAGGCACTGGTGAGACCCAGAAAGGGCACAATGTGCTAAGCTGAGGACAAGCTGAGGGGCGGGACAGCTGGCCTGGTTGGGGTCCCCCTGGCCTCCCTCTTCCCCTACCCTACCCTGTACCACTACAGAGAGGCGCCTGCCCCGTCTCCCGTCTGTCCCCTTCTGCCCCTGGCTCATAGGCCCGCGAGTGGAAGGGGTTCCAGGGGGCTCTTGGCACTGGTTGTGGCCCCGTGGGCTGCCTGGGCAGCTGGGGTCCTGGGGACGCACCCACTCAGCCAAGGAGCCTACCCAGTGTCTACCATGGCTCAGGCAGGACAGGCTTGTTAGCATTTCCCTGTTCCCCACACTGGACCCTCTTCCCCACCCCAAGTCCTGCCTTACCAGGGGACTGTCCCCATCATCCCTTCCTGCCCAGTTGTCCCCTCCCATTCCCACTGGTCTTGATGGGCCCCCCAGAAGGTACCATTGCCAACTCTGTCTCTACCCCAGGCCGCGCCTACAGGGCACAGTGTGCCCAGGGAGGCTGTTAGCCTTGTTTGGGCCTGTCCACTGCAGGGCCACCTATGTCCCAAAAGGGAGGTCAACCAGAGCAGCTGTCCTTAGAAGCACGTGGGCCATGGACATGGCTATTTCCAGCTGGGCACTGGCTCCCTGTCCACTTCCTCATGAGGAAGGGGATATAGATATCCTGCAGGCGCCAGTGAGGCGCCTGAGACCCTAAAAAGGAGGGGAATTGGGAGGTCAGCTCGGGTCTGCCCAGCTACCCTTTCTGCTTATGAGCTCATAGGTTTGGCTCTCGGGTAGTTCCAAGTCCGTCCCCCCTCCGCCCCGTTTCAATGTCCCAAGCCCCATTCTGGGATCGCCTGGGGAGCTGACCCCTCCTCCAGAGCATGCACACGGGGTGGCCAGAGGGAGCTGTGCAGTTTCCCTGCCCCAGGGTTAAAGGGAACCTCACTCTCCCTGCCCCAGGGTTAAAGGGAACCTCACTCTGGAGGACCCGACCAGGGTTCCAGGTCCTTCTGGGGACCACTCCTGTGCCTTGGCCCACCTGGTCTGCGCCCCTCCACCATGCAGGCTGGCTTTGGGCTGGGCTGTCCAGGTCTTGTAAGACAAAGCATCTTCCTCCTTACTTGCCAACTAGCCAACCAGTGGGGTAGCAGGGTCGGCACAAGAGCCACTGGCCCAGACCCTGGGGAGGGGTGACTTCAGTCATGAGTGCTAACAGGCTGTGTCACACAGGACTCCAGGGTGAGTGACAGCAAAGTGCCCCCCTGCTCTGGCCACCTGCCTTCCCCCTTGGAAGGCCAGTGGGGCCAGCTCTGCCCCATGGCACCCCACCCCTAGAGAGGTGGGCGAATGGCAGGGGGCAGACCTGGGTGGAAGAGCAGAGGCAAGGGAGATGGAGAGTGCCACCCTGCCAGCTTCCTCGAGTCTGCATCATGAGCTTCTAGAAATGTCTGGGCTCGCTCAGGAGCTGGTGCCCCCTGGAAGAGGTGCCCTGGCTGGAGCTGCCCAGGGCTGACGGCACTGCAAGCCGAACATACAGCCCATTGCAGGCAGGGTGCTCCTTCCTGGGAACAGAAAAATGGGCTTCTGTGTGCCGAGGTGGCCAAACTGCTACGGCCCGGGCACTAGGAGTTGGCGCAGGTGGCCACCAGGCAGCTGGGACCCTTGGCGTGCTGGAAACTTTACCTAGGCCCTGGCTAGGGTACCCCCGAAACAGACCCACAGCTACCCAGTTGCCTGGGACGGAACTCCTGACAAGCCCCCACCCACACCCGGGCAAGCCCTCCTGCCACATGTCCTCCTTGCACAGTGGCAACAAAGGCCAGTTAGCCTTCTTGAGCGGGGGACTGCCAGCTTAGCTGCTGTGGGGGTGGCTGTAAGGCGGGCTTCAGCACTGTCTGGGTGACCACAGGCCTGAGAGATAGGGACAGCAGTTTTCCCATTGAGTTCCAGCTTCGGCCTGATGGGGGTTTGGGAGGTTGGCCAAGGGCACAGGGGCCCTGCGGGCTCAGAGATGGGTGCCAGGGAGAGTGCTGGCCAGCCCTTGGGACCTCCAGTCTAGAGGCTTTGGGGGCTCTGCCCTTAGGGAGCTGGTGGTCTCTCCAGGCAGATGCCAGGCCCCCAAAGCATGTGCACCTCAGATATAGGAAATGGGCATCGTGTCCCTCTTGGAGAGGGGTCCAGGGCTGCTGCTAGGCTGTGGGCTTCAGATGATCAGCCTTCCTACCTCTCAACAGAGCAAAAAGGGGGCCCATGGTTTCAGGCAGGGACTAGACCAGGGACCACTGAGTCTAGAATCCAGACTCAAGCCTGGCACTGCTACCACCAGCCTGGGCCCAAGTGCAGGGACCAGCATGGCCACCAAACTGGTCACATGCTCTCAGTGCTAGCCATGTCTGCAAAGAAGGTACGCATGCAGCTGGTGGGCATCCTGGGCTGCCAGTCAACCCCAGTCCCATGCTTCCCTCCAGGTCAAGGTGGAGGTCTGGTATTCTACTCTCCTCAGTTGTTGAAGTCTTTCCAGGGGTGTCCCAGCCCCTCGGGGTCCCCTCTTCCTTCCCATTAAGCCAGCCACAGTGTGGGGAGGTGTCCCGGCCCATGAGAGGCAGAGCACAGATCCATGGGGAGACACAGCCTAGGCTTTTGAGGGGCAGACTATTGAGTTAGTGGAGGGTCCCACAGAGCTTCTCCAGGGAAGGACACCAGGCCACACTCCGTGGACCCAGTGGCTTGCTTTCCCCATGCTGGTGAGACCTAGGCCAGCCATCGGCGGGCAGGAGTGTGGAGTCGTATCCTCCCCCTGGAGGCTGGAGGCTCACACAGGGCTACGTGGGTTGCCTGCTGCCCAGATACACGCCTGCCAGGTGGGCCCACACTCAGCAGTCGTGTCTCAAGTAGGGTAGCCCGCGATGGTGTCTGCTCCCGGCTTTCTCCTGAAAAGCCGAGTCAGAAAGACCTCATTTGAAAGGCACAGGAGGTCGGGAGTCACCAAGGGGCCTCTGGGACCTTCTGCAAAATGACTCCTCTCCTGTGTGCCCTGCCTGCCATGCACCAGAGGCCCCTCACCTGTGATATCTTATCCGCAGGGCTCTCTGCCCTGTCGGGGTAGGGGCCAGTGGTTTCTGGGGGCTTTGGTTTGAGTGGAAGAGCTGGAGATCCTTCTGGGGCCAAACAGGCCACGCTGGCAGGAAGTGCTGGCTGCGCATGGTGGAGGGAGCCCTGGCCAAGGGGCCGCTGGGCGGGCGGGGCCGTGGGCCCCTGGCCACAGCGGAGCAGTAGGCGTGTGGGCCAGGCCTCAGGGTGATAAATGGCTTCCCGTGGAGCCGGGCAGCTCTGCCAGGGCTCAGTCTTCTGAACTCAGTCTTGTTGACCCTGAGGCCCAATAGGGGCCTTTTGAATAGGGCTGCTCTGTGGATGGATGGGGTGATGATTTGGGGATGGACTGGTGTGGGGTTTGTACGGGCAGAGCTGGCACTGGGGATCTGAGAGGTGCCCAAGAAGCCCTGCCAGCCTGGGTGGGGAGCTCAGTTTTGGGGAACAGAGGTGCAGCCCGGGGACCCTGGAATCACATAGCCCAGGGGTTCTGGGCTAGGAGGAGGGTGCAGCAAGCTCAGAACTCTGTGTTGGGTTCAGGGAGGAGATGAAGCTTTGCCAGCTCAGCTTTCAGTGTCCCTTAAACCCTGAAGGAAGGGAAGGCTCCAGGCTGCCTGAGAGACTAAGTGTGGGCAGGGGTTGTCTTTATGGACTTCGGACCCTGCTGAGTTCTCCCCAGGCCTCAGCTTCGAAACCTAAGGACAGGGAGTGTCCAGAGCACAGTATGGTGGCAGCTGCTCTGACCTCTCACGCATCCTGCTAGGGGAACCCCGCATGGAGGTTCTGATGGACGCCTTAGCCCCTAAGACCTCATCAGTGTCCCCTGCCTGGCCCCTGCACTTGGAAGACCCTTCACAATTCACCAGAGGGGAGGCTGTGGGTTAGGCTGAGCTTCCCACAGTATATTTGGGGTGAGACATCCCCCTTTCCACCTCCTCCAGGGAGACCTCCTGGTCCCACTGGCTCTGGGATATGTCCTATGCAGGTCTCAGCCACTAGCTGAAGCCAACTTGTCTTTGTTCTTCCTGCTACAGCCAACAGTCCCATCCCACAGAGGCCGACAGGAGGCACAGGGTCCTGTCATGGGCACATGGGACCCTGGGAATGGGCCACGTGGCCAGGGCCAGCCACAGATCCCAAGCATCTGGCTTGCTCTCTCTCAGAGGCTCTGGTCTGTGCCATTCCCCACACACGGGCCTTTGCAAGCCAAGAGGAAGAAGACTCCGTGGTCCTGGGTGGCTGTAGAGTTTGGGTAGGCTGGCAGCCTGCATCTTTGGCTCCCTGGGACCCTTTGGCGCTGCAGGACTGGGGAGGAAGCGGGCTGGGCCTGCCCTGGAGCCGCTTGGACCTCACAGGGCCTGTGGCTCGCTCTAATTGCTCTTTCTAAGAAATCCCTCAAAATCTGTTGCAGGAGGAGAAGGCCTGGGAGGAGTGGGCCAGGGGCCTGTTCCAAGCCAGCTGGTGTGAGAGGGTCGGTTTGGAGAAGGCAGGGGTACCTTTGCCTCCACCCCAGACTCAGTGGCCATTGGCCTGAGAAATTATTTTCCTGGGACCCCAAATTTTGGCTCTGAGGACTGGGCACCCGAAACACCACCTCTTGAGCAGCTCTGTCTCCTCCCACTGGCTGGGCCGCCCAGGCTGAGTGGGACACATGGCTGGAGCAGCCCGGCCTGGGATCAAGGGAAGAGGAAAAAGTGAGGCAGAGCTGCCGGCACCCCCCCCCACTGGTGCCACACACCCCTGCCCATCCACCCAGACCTCTCCGCCTGCAGGGCCAGTGGAAACTGCTCCCCGCCCCAGCCTCGCTCAGACATGGCGCCCTGGAGCTCCCCCAGGCTGCCTGTGTGAGGCCTCAGGGAGGGCAGGGCGGCAGGCCCAGCAGCCTGAGGCGGGGGGTCTGGCTGGGGCTGGACACTTTGGGAGCCCCACGAGGCCCAGAGGCAGCCCTGCCCACACTCCCTCCACCACAGACTGTACCCTGCACCCTGGACTAGGACTCCACTAGGCAAGGGGTGTGCCTAAGTGCCCTGGGGCTCTTCCTCCTGCTGGCCACCCCAGCCCCCACACCCTCCCTCCCTGCCTGCAGGCTCCCCGCTTCTGCAGCCTGCACATTCTGGGCCACTGCTCCCGCTATGGACGGTCTGTACTCGGCCTCCAGTCACCCCCAGCCCAACTGCTGGCCCTGCTTAGGGCCTCCTGGCCACTGGGAGAGGTCATGGAGGTCCCTGCTGTGGGGAGAAGCTAACAGACTTCCTTAGTGCGAGGGACTTGGTAAACAGCCCTCCCCACAATGCTGGGACACCTGGCCCTCAGGATGCCCAGGGAGGGTCCAGGGATGGCCCAGGAAGCAGCACTGGCCAGGGGCAGCTGGGGGGTCCCAGGCTTCTCACCCACAGGAGGCCTCCCCTGTGCCCGAGGGCACCAACAGCATGGAGACCCACCCCCGTGGGTGCCTGAAGCAAGAGAGGCGGAGGAGGAGAGGTGGAACCCTATGTCCAGGCCTGTTGAGGGACACCCCCGCCCTAGGGGTGGGAGGCTGAGAGGCAGGCACACTCTGAGGGCCTTCAAGCCAGAAATCCCTGGAAATGGGGTGATTGGGGTTAGGGGCCAGCTGCCAGGTGGCCGGGCACTGGAGGGGAAGGGCCATGTTGCTGTTGGTCCCCAAGTCATCTGCCCTGCCAGTGTCCATTTCCCCAGGGTGGGGCTGTGGAGAATGTGGCCCCCTGGCCACAGAAGACTTGGAGTGAGGGGCTTGGGGGAGTGGTAAAGCACGGGCCCGACCATCTTCCCGTCTGGGACTCTGGCTTAAGTCATGCTTGAGATCCCAAAGACCACTTGGTCCCCTGGCCTCAGGGTTGCCGAATGCCTGGAGTCCACCGTGGGTGGGGGTGAGGACCCTCAAGGCCAGCCAGGAGCCTGCTGGAGGGTCTTCCTCAGGGCAGGGGCAAGGCTGCTGCCTCCAGATGCCCCAGCCACTGCTTTCTCCATCAGAGAACACCTAGCGGTGCCCAGGTGCTAAGGGACTCCCTGCAGGTCACCCCAGCCTCCAAGGGGGACAAGAGTCTTGCCCATGGTGGAGGAAGTGACCACCTTATTCAGAGGGCATGGTTTCCAAGGTTGACAAGGAAAGGGGTCCATGGCTGTCAGACCCCACAGGGCTGATGAAGCAGGGTTGGGCAGATGCCCAGCTCAGTGGGACTGCAGGCTCCAGCCTATGTAAGGGTCCCTCCTGGCAGGAGTGTCAGCCTCAGCCAGGGTCCCTTGGCTTCCCCTCCCAAAGCACAGAAACCAAGGCAGGGCTGCAGGTTTGGGCTGGGGCTCCTGATCAGGTCATGGTTTATTGTCCTGTTCGAGCCCAAGCTAGTGGAGGCCATGGCAGGAAGGGGAGGTGAGGCTGGGGCCTGGCCAGTAGCCACCTGCAACAGTAGAGAGAAACTTGGGTGGGGGCTCCTGGAAGGTGCTGGTAGGAGGGTGCACTCAGACACTCTTGGACCTACAGGAGGATATGGCAGGTGCTTGGGACCTAGTGGATCCGTTGGGCCCTTCCTAGTGGTCACCTTCTACCTGGGGATGTGGAACTGATCTCCGGGCACAGCCTGGTGCCTGGGTAGGAGCCAGTGCATTGCTCTGAGGGCAGTAGTCAGAGGAGGGGACAGTCCAGCCCCCAAGGAACCTCCACCTAGACCTGGGAGTGGATCCATGAGCATCTGGTGGGATGGCCACAAGGATTGAGGTAGAAGAGGGCTCTGGTGCCCAACCCAGGGAGCAGAGGACTAGAGGCATCCATGGCCTCTGTGGACGCAGCTGGCATCCTCCATCAGACATGGGCTCCTGGCCACATGGCCTGGGTGGACAGAGGAGGTGGAGTGCCCAACACCGCCCTCCTGCCTGGTTGTGGCTGGCCATTCTGTGCTGTGGGAACCTGCTCTCACCATGGCCCTTCCTGCTCCAGTGGCCATCAGGACAACTGAGCAGAGCCCATCCATTAGTAGGACCCTGCACCCATGAGGAATGTCCCATAGTGTGAGGCCACATCAGAAAGGAGTTTCAGGAAGGACCCAGAGGAGCCGGAGGGAGTCCGGCTGCTCATGTGGGGCAGTCCATGGTGACCTCTGATGGGTGCCTTCAGAAGGCTGTGCTCCAGGAGGTGCTCACACCTGAGACTGGGAGCACAGCCAGGGCCTTGGGCACGTCCACCCCTCTGGGGTCAGCGGGCAGGATTCCACCATTCCACTGGCCCCTGGGGAAACTGGCTCATGGAGCTTGAGGACGGACCTTGCTGCAGGGCCAGGCCTGGGGCCTGGGATTCCAGAGGGAAGCCCAGCAATGCTGTGAATCCTGGAGGGGCAGCAGCAATTTGGGGTTTTGGACCTTGTGGAGCGGAAGATGGGCACTTTGGTGGAAGATGGTGCCAGTGGACATGGGCACTTTGCGGAGTCCTGTGCCTGGGTAGTGTGGGCTGGACCAACTCCTGGGCCCCAGGAGGACTTCTGGAGATCTGCAGTGACCCTGCCATGGTCACTGCATCCTGACTCTTCCCGGGGTGGCTATGGGGAAGGCCTGTGTCCTGGATGGACATGGCTCAGCTATGGACTCCCATTGGGCTCGCAGAACCAGAGCTCCTCCAAGAACCAGGGCTCCCTCCATCACGGTGCGACTGGTGGGGTCTCCTGGGGCAGTTCTGGAGCCCAGCTGGCCTTTGGTCACTGCCCACCTCTGGAGTGGAGCAGGGCCCACAGTGCCCAGGCCTCTTGCCTGCTGGAAACCCTTTGGCTTCCGTGTCCTTCCCAGCTAGCCCTGCTGTGCTCTGGCATGACCCTGACCCTCCTTGCTGAGCCTCTGCCTGTGGCCTGCAGCCTCCTCCTTGGGCAGAAGCACAGGCTCCCACACCCCTTACCCACCCCTAAGGGCAGGCTCATCCACGTCTACACTGCCAGCCACTGGGAGAACATGGCCACTGCCTTCTCTGGGTCCCCAGACTTGCTCAGGCCTCAGTAAGGCATTTCCAGAATCCTCTCCATCCTGGCCCCCGCCCTGCATTCCCTCTGTCCAGCTACAAGCTGCTCACAGCAGGGCAGGCAAACCTCAGCCTAACCCCAGATTCCAGGCTTGGGGCTGGCCGCCGGCTGCAGAGATAAATCGAGGAAGTCTCTGCTGACCCTGGCCCCGGCCAGCCCCCTGTGGCGGCAGGCGAGGGAAAGGAGAGACCCCAGAGGCCTGTTTGCTGTCCCAGCTGGGCTCCCGGCATGCCCCTTCCTCGGCCCTGGCTCCAGCCCCATCAGATCTGAGGACACGATTCCCTGCTTGGGACACAGAGCCCCATCAGGCACTCAGGCCTGGGGGAGGAGGGGACTGAGATTGGACAGACAGCAGTCTTCTGTGAGGGGCATGTGGCTTCCAACGCCCCGTTTCGCAGGGAGGGCCCTGGGAACAGCAGGGGGCTTCCGGGTGCACCTCTAGCCCACCTCAGCCTGGCCTGGGGGCCCACCATGACCTGACCCTACCGTCATCTTCCAGAGAAGGGGTCTCTGTGAGGGGATGAAGAGCACCCTCCTCTTTGGCAATGACTGAGGACCCTCCAAGAGGCAAGGGGCTTGAACAGCTTCTGCCAGGACCACCTCCACTCCTAGCTGGAGTCCTGTGTTCCTTACGGTGCTCTGTGGGCAGGGAAGCTCAGTGGTGTTGGGCTGGGGTTGGGTGTCTGCAAGAAGCACTGGGCCAGCCCAGATGCCCCGGTCCTTTCTCCCACCCCTTACTCCTGTTCCCTGACTAGTGAGGCCCACCTCTGGTCTTGGGCTTCTCAAAATGGCTTCCTGGCCAATTGGCTTGCCAGGAGGTGTCCCCTAAGCCCCTGGAGCCTGGGACTTGTGCTCTGCCCTGTAGCCAGCTCCCTGAGCATGCCTGCCATGAGGGGAAAGCAAGGGAGTCCCTGTGCCAGTCAGGCTGTGGGCCCGGAGGTGCAGGGCTCCTCTTTACCATAGCTTCCTACATCCAGCAAGGCAGGCCTGCTGTGGTTTGGGGGTCTTGGAGAACGCCTCCCTCTCTGGTGGTCCTGGCCTTGAGGCTCATGCACTGAGCAGTGTGGACCCTGGCTCTGTCTCCAGCTGGTCCTGGCGCAGACTCTGTGTCCCCCAAGTCCTTAGCAGCCGTGAGAGCTGGCCTAGGACTGGCTTCAGCTCCCCAGGCTGCAGCCAGATGCTCAGAGTGAGGCCAGATTTGGGGTTCCCTTGAGCTGGGCAGGGGTTGCCCTCATGGGACCCCCAGAGTCTGGGTAGGCTCAGCAACCGAAGGGCCTCCGTCTGCTGGGATGAGGGTCTTCATGTCAGAAGGAAAGAAAGGAGACAGGGGTGGGGGTCAGCAGCCCCTCTCACTGCTACCCAGGGAGGCTGAGCCAGATCTGGAAACATCTGCCCTCTTCTCAGGACCCTGGAGAACCTGGGGAGTAAGAAGGACCCAACCCTGGGAGTAGTGGGGATCGGGGCTGGGGTCACTTCCCACTGACCCCCCCCCAGAAGCCCCACCTTAATGGCCAAATGGGTGTCATGCTGACCACTGACCTCAAGGGGGCGCAGGAGACAACAACATTTCGTCCCGTTTGTGGGGAAGTCCGGCAGTGGCCGAACCTTCTGGGTTGAGCCGGCTCAGTGGGGCTCCCAGTCCCTCTCACACTCCTGCGAAGCCCTACCCAGGCCCACCTGCCACCTCAGCTCCCCGACCCCTGAGCAGCTTCCTGACAAGCGTCCCCACCCTAGCAGCTGCTTTGGCCTCCAGCCTTGGCCTTCTCCCTGTCCCCTCCCCTGCACTCCCTCCTCTCTCCTCCCCTTCCCCACCCTCCCTCCCTGTCCCCCTGCACTGTCCTCTCCCAGGCCTCCGAGGCGAGCCTCAGCCCACCTAGACTGGGCTGGGATTGAAACTCTGTGGGCAGGCAGCCCTGGCCAGGTTGTGCATTTGGGGGGAGTTCCAGGGCACCTGCTCTAGGGTGGAACTGGGTGTGGGCAGGAGGGGCTCCCAGCCAGCTCAGGGGGCCTCAGGTCCTCTAGGAAAGGCCCGGAGGGGAGGCTCGGCCACTGCCCAGGAGCCTGGGAGGGGGTGGGGGAATGGTCAGGGATTTAAAGCTAGATGGAGATGGGGTGAGGGGCTCCACATGGAGTGGGAGGTAGGACCCTGAATAACAGAGGCAAATGGGGTGGGGACAGGCAAGTGGCAGCCCAAGGTCCTGGGCAGGAGGATTCCAGGGACATTAGGAGGCTGAATGGGGGCAAGGAGGCCCATCTTTAGGTAGGAGCAGTGCAGGGATACCAGCCCCAGATCAGGGGGCTTTTCAGAGGAGGCTGAGGGCGGCTGTCCAGGCATAGCTGGAGAAGTCCTTTTTGGTCTGTGGCTGATGGGTGCAAGGAGCAGGGACAAATCCCTCCCCTCCCCCTCCTGGTACTGGGGAGCCACAGAAGATTGCTGAGGAAGAGCAAACTCAGCCAGGAGCTGCCCGGGAAGGTGAAAGGTCACTTCTAGGTCTCTATCCCCACCCCCCAACTCCACCAGGGACAGGTCCCCAGGCTGGCCTGTCCAGGTGGGAGCCAGCTCACCCACCATCACAGGCCCTGTCAGTCATATTGAACTTTGTGCCTCCTTCTGCAGGAAGCTTCCTGAGTCCTAGGCAGATGTCCCTTCCTCAGGGCACGTCACGCTCTGGACTGGCCACATTCCCAAGGGGCCTCCAGGAGGCTGGAGACACACGCAGGGACCAGTGAGGACTGGGCTGCCTTGGGCGGGGCAGCATGGCAGGTGGGAGGTCAGGGGTAAGGAGTAGGGAGAGGACTCAGGTGCCAAAGCCACAGATGCGCTCAGAGAAGAGCGGAAGAGAAAGCCCCTTGCCTTTGGTGAAGGTTAGGTTCTTCTCTCCAGGCACTGGGGAGCCATGGAGGGTTGAACAGCAAGGGCAGGAGCAACATCTCAAGCAGGGAGGCCACTGGGGAGACTTGTAGGACCAGAGATGGTCACCCTTAGGGCTTGCCCCTCGCCCCAGGCCTCGGATGCCCCCACCAGCTCACTCCGACCAGCTTCCTCCCCTTCTTGAAAGGTCTGCCCTAAGCAGAAGTTGCACAGCGGCCACTCAGTAAGCTTGGGTTGGTGGAATCCACCTTGACACTACTCCCAGCTCTGCCAGCCTGTGCACCAGGAACCCATGGGGCGGGCAGGGTGTGGCAGAGAAAAACCCAGGCTGAGGGTTCCAGCGGACAGGGCCCTGTCAGGCCCCACACCCAGATCCTGCATCAGTGAGCATCTCGGGTGGTGTTCCCATGGCTAAAGAGCATGCCTGCCCCGCGTGCCCTCGGCCCCTGGCCTGTTTCCCGAGTGCTCTCGGCTCTTGGCCTGCCAGGGGGTACAGTCCTATGATCTCGGTGCTGCGAGGAACTGAGAGGAGCTGAGAGGTCCCAGGCAGCCATCAGTGGCCAGGGAGAAGTGGGGCCCCTGGGGTTGGCAGCCCTGGGGTTTGCACTTCTCTGAGAGGTGGATTGGTCAGCACAGTCCAGTGTGGCCAGGAGGTCTACAGGGCTGAGGCCCCTTCTCCCTGGGTTTCCTGTGGGGAGGGTTCTGGGCTGGGGCGGGCAGGAAAGCCTGGCTAGAGCTGGGAAAGGGGAAAGGGGCCACGACCTGGGCTTGGGGTGGATGGGGCAGGAGGGGGCTGGCCGTGGCCTGGGCTAGCAGACTTGGCAGGCTTCCCTGCTGACCACGAGGCCCGGACCAGGAGGGCCCTTTTCTTGGAAGAGGGATCGAAGCCGCCCTGTGGAATTTGTTTCCCTCTAACCTTTGCTTGGCTTGTGCAACGCCCTCCCGGAGGCCTTCACCTTTGCCTGGGGGCGAGGGCTCACAAGAGACCCTGGCACAGTGGCCTGGAGCAGCTGGGGGAGCACGCCGAGCCCCTTGCTGGGCTGCCGTGGGGGAGGCGGCAGGGAAGCCACCACCTGCCAGTGTCAGTCAGCCCTGGGCCCCAGCGGGGTGGGCAGCGCGGGGCGGGGCGCCAGGCAGGGCCTGGGTGGATCTCCTTGCCAGCTTAGCTCCTCGGGCCTGGGGCCGGGGCGGGCCCTGCGTGTTTGTGGGCTGGGGTGGGGAGGTGTGCCCAAGGTCAGGGCCAGGCGGAGACATGCAGGCCTGTGTGCTGGTGCCGTTGAAGGAGGGGCCAGTGAGGGTCCCCTGGTTGCTAATGCAGGCTGCATCTGACTCTGCTTAAATCTGCAAATCTCCAGCCTCCTGACAGGACTTGGCTTGTGAGAAACACCCAGAGGCTCTGGGAGCCAGCTAGGAGAGACCCAAGGTGAGGGCGAGGCCGGGGGGCAAGGCCCAGAGCGGGAGGTGAGGCAGCCACGTGGCTCAGGGTCAGGAGTGGTGGGGCCCAGAGGCTCCAGAGAGGCCGTCTTGGATAAGGCCTGGGACACTGGGTCATCTGGAAGATCCTCTGGGGTGGCCACCTGTGGCAGCATGTCAATCCCCAGGCTCCTCTGGGGGCTCCTGGGAAAGGGCAACCGAGAGGCCCCTGGAGGCCCCTGCAGTTTCACTAAGGCCACCAATTGAGACCCAGGAATTCCTGGCATCCCAGCCCCCAGTCCCTGGCCTGTTGTTTCCTTGGCACTCTGGGGCATGCATGGGCCATTCTCTGGGGATGTCCTTGAGTTGCCCTGAGAGGTGGCATGTGTGGCCGCCTGAACAGGGGGAAACCGAGACCTCCCTCCCTCACGGCCCACAGATGCACCAGTCCTCGGGATAGCACCCGAGACTCGGCGAGCACCCAGCCACAGAGTGGAAAGCTGCGAGGGCCCCAGGGAACATGCAGGCCCAGCACTGAGCCTGGCACCAGGGGTGAGTGAGTGCCCAGCGGCACGTGGCAAAGCTCCTGGCCCTGCCTCGGGGCACCCAGCACAGCGTCGGGCCCAACGGGGTCCACAGTGTCTGACCCACAACACGTGTCCTCAGCTGGAGGAGAGGGGCTGGTGGAGAGCAGGACACAGGAGGAGCACGGCCATGCCCACACCCCACGCTGACCACACCCTGGCCACAGAGCACACTCCAGTGTCCTCGCTGTGGAGGCCCAGCCTTCACCCACGCCAACTCCACCTCCACGCCATAGTCCACCTCCACGGTCTACACCCCACCTCCACACTGCACTCCATCCGTCACTCCACCCTCCATTCTCCACGTTCCTCACTCTCGTCCGCGCTGCACACTCAGCCCTCCAACCACACTCTACCCTCCAGGCCCCACACCTGTCACCCAGGTGCACACCTTCTCATGCTACGTGTTGGGTCCTCCGGGTCCCACACCTGTCACCCAGGTGCACACCTTCTCATGCTGCGTGTTGGGTCCTCCGGGTCGCACACTCCATTTCCCAGGCTCCAGACTTCCTCCAGGAGGCTCCGCACTCTGCCCCTCAGTCTCCACACTGCAGCCTCCATGCTGCACACCACCCCGTCCTGCGTGCTGTACACTCAGGCTCCAGGCTCCACCCTCCACCCGCCAGGCTCCACACTCTGGCCTCCAGCTTTCTCACCATCCTCATGCACCCAGTCCGCCCTCCCGTGTCCACACAGCATCCCCAGGCTCAACGCCCTGTCCTCCAGGTCCACACCCCCTCTGCTCCCGGTACATCCTCCATGCTGCACTGTCCTCCATCCTCTCCGCTCCACGCTCCAGGCTCCATGCAGTCCTCCTTGATCCATGCTCCATCCTCAGTGTCCCACACTCTGTCCTCCGGGTCCCACATTCTCTCCATGCCCCAATCCCCTCCTTCTGTCTCCGTGCTCCCCACTCCATGCTTTGTCCTCCACACTCACCCTCCATGCCCCACACTCCATTCTCCAGGTTCCATAGTCCATGGTCCAGGCTCCATACAGCACGCCATGCCCCACACTCCCTGCTCAGTGTCCCACACTGTCCTCAGGGGACAGACCTGCTGTATGCCCCACACCGCACGCTCCAGACCGCATGCGTGGCCTCCATGTCCGTGCTGCGTTGCCAGCCTCCCCACTCGGTCCTCAGTGCTGCACACTCCGTCCTCCACTCCATCCCCCAGCGTCCACACTGCATGCCCACGCCGCCCACCAGACTGCAGGCTGCCACTCAGTCCTCCATGGGGCACATGCCATCATTCACGTCCCGTTCTCTAACCTCCGTCCCCACTCTCATCCTCCAGGCCCTGCAATTCCGTCCCCGCCGCCCACCCTCCAGGATCCACAGGCAGACCTCCAGGCTCCTCTCCTCTCCCTGCCCAGCCCTCTGTCCTCAGGTTCCCGCTCCAGGCTGGCACTCCCCTGCATGCCCCGCACTCTGCCTTCCACTCCCCACACTCCAGTTTCAACTCCACACTTCGTTCTTTATGAACCACACTTCATCTTCCAGGCGCCACATTTCACTCCCAGACTCCAGACTCCCTCCTGGAGGCTCCATATTCTGATCTTCAGTCTCCACGTTCCATCCTCCGCGCTTCGAACTCTGTCCTGCATGCTTCCAGCTCAATCTCTAGGCTTCACACTCCATCCTCCATACTCCGAATTCCATGCTCTAGCCTCCACACTGTCCTCCATGCCATAGACGTGATCCTTCATGTCCCATCCTCTGGCCTCCATGCTCCACCATTCATTCTCCTTGACACACTGCCTTCCTCTCCACTCCATTTTCCAGTTTCCACACACCATCCGTTATGCTCCACAGTGAGTCCCACACGCCATCCCCCAGCCCCCACACCTCCTCCATGCCCTTCACTAAATTCTTTGGGATTTACACACCACCCTCGCTGCCCCACAGCCTGTCCTCCGTGCCCCATATTCTACGGTCTGGCTTCCACATCACTCTCCCGACTCCACGTTCTGTGCTGTATGCCGCACTCTACTCCAGGCCTCACACTGTCCTGAACGTTGCACGTGGCTGTATCCATGTTCCACACTCTGTCCCCCAGGTTCCGCACCCGCCTCCATGCCCCCGCTCCACCCTTCAATCTCCACCCTTCACCCCCATGCTCCAGTCTATCTTCCATTCTTTTCACTCCGTGCTGCACGCACTGCACTATCCTCCGTGCCTCGCAGCCCATCCTCAGTCTCCACACTCCATCTTCCAAGTCCACACTTTGTCCTTCATGCCTAAACTTTATCCTCCAGACTTCACACTCCATTTTCCAGGCTCCAAACTCCCTCCTCTGGGCTCCCTGCTCTGTCCTCCAAGCTGTACATCGTGTCCTTCAGTCTCCACATTCTGTCTTCAAGGGTGCACGCTCCATCCTCCATGCTCCATCCTCCATGCTCCACACTCAGTGCTCCATGATCCAGACTCCACCCTCCATGTCTCACTGTCCATCCTCCTGGTTAATACCCTTCTTCATGCCCATGCTGCATCCCTCAGTCTCTACCCTCTACCTTCCATGCTCTACCCTTTTTCTTCCATTTTGTCCACTCCATCCTCCAGGTTCCTCACTCTGTCCTTCAAGTTCCAAACTCCGTCCTCCATGTCCCACACTAACTTTCAGAATCTGCACTCTATTTCACGGCCCACACTCCATCCTCTATATCCTCCACACTCCATCCTCCATGGACCAAATTCTGTCGTCCAGATCCCACACCCTCAGCTAAGCCCCACACTCCATCCACAGTCCCCTCACTCTGTCCTCCATGCTTCATAATCCATTCTCTATGCTCCATACTCCATCTTTTATTTTCCACACTCCACCCTCCATGCCCCACACTCCATCCTCCATGCTCCACATTTCATCCTCACACTATCCTGCCCCTCCATCTGCCAGGATCCATACTCCATGCCCCACATTCTGTCCTTCTGTCTCCACACTCCGTTCTCTGCCCCACACTCTGTCCTATATGGCTTGCACTTCATACTCTAGGCCTCACACTCGTCCTTCATGCCCCAGGCTGTGTCCTGCGTGCTCCATACTGTGTCTCTAGGGTCTACAGTCCATCCTCCATGCTCCACACACAGTCCTCCATGCTCCACACTGTATCCTCCATGTCCCACTTTCCATCCTCCTGGTTCCATACCCTTTTTCATGCCCATGCTCCGTCCTTCAGTCTCCACACTCCACCCTCTGTGCTCCACAATCTACCCTCCGTGCTGCACACTCCATCTCCATTCTGTGCACTCCATCCTCCGGGTTCCACACTCCACCCTCCATGCCCCACACTCGATCCTCCGTGCTCTATACTGTGTCTCCCAGGCTCCACACTAACCTCTCCATAATCTCCACTCCATCCTTCATGCCAACAGTCTGCCCTCCACTCTCCACACTCCATCCTTCAGAACCTGCACTCCAGCTCCATGTACTGAACTCTTTCCTCCAGATTCCACATCTTCATCCAAGCCCCACATTCCATCCACAGTCGCCACACCCTGTCCTCCCTGCTCCACACTCTGTTCATCATGCCCCACATGCCATCTTCCATGCCCCACACTCCATTCTCCATCTTCCATCCTCTCCACTCCATTTTCCAGGCTCCATACTTCCTGTTGTAGGTTCCACACTCTGTCCACCTTGCTCCACATTCTGTCCTTCAGTCTCCACACTGCATCCTCCATGGTCCACACTACATCCTTTAGTCCCACACCTTGTCCTCCATGCTCTGCACTCCATCCTTGATGCTACGCACCCCATCTCGCATGTTTCACACTCAATCTCTAGGCTCCACAGTCAGTCTTCCATAATCTACATTGTATCCTCCATGTCCCACACTCGGTCCCAGGTTTATCACCATCCTCAACACCCCAGGATACATCCTTCAGCCTCCACAGTGTCTCCCATGCTCCATGCTCCATCTCCAGTGCCCACACTCCTATAGCCAGGTTCCACACCTCCATTCCATCCGCTCTCCCTTCCACTCTCCACACTCCATCCACACTCTCCTTCCGTGCTCCACAATCCATTGTCCATGCTCCACACTCCATCTTCCGTCCTCTCCACTTTATTATCCAGGCTCTGCATTCCATCCTCCAGGCTCCACACTACTTCCTTCACACCCCACATGCCATCTTCCATGCCCCACTCCATCCTCCATGTCCCAGTGTCAGTCCTCCAGGTTCCACATGCTCCCCTATGCCTCATGTTCCATCCTTCAGCCTCAACACGCCATCCTTCATTCTCCATCCTCCATCCTCCTTGCCCAACATTTTTTCCTCCATACTCTGCACTATGTCCTCCACGATCCACACTCCATCCTCCATTTCCTACTTTGTCATATTTGCCCCACACTCTATCCTCAACGCTCCACTCTGTCCTTCATCTTCCATTCTCCACACTTTATTCTCTAGGCTGTGCCCTCTGTCCTCCATGCAGCACACTCCATCCTTTATACTCCACACTCCAGGCTTCAGGCTCTGCACTGTTCTCCATCCTCCCCATTCTTCATATACTGTCACCACACTCCGTTCTCTATACACATACATCATTCTCCATTCTCCTTTCTCTCACTCCACCACTCTGTTCTCTATTCTCAAGTTCTGTTCTCCATATTTTATTGTCTATACACCATGATCTGTACTACACATACCATTGATCATGATTAATGTGCCATAATCTGTTATCCACATGCCATTATTCATGTTTTCCTCATGCTCCATACTCCAATCTCCATTCTCCATACTCCATACTCCGTTTTCCATCCTTTATAGTCCATTCTTCTTTCTCCATTTTCCTTGTTATTCACAAACTTAATTTTCTGTTTTCCATACTCCAACCTCCATTCCCAACGCTCCCATCTCCTTTCTCTATTTTTCATTCTCTGACCTTCTTCTACCCTACTTCATGCTACACTCCAGCCACCATAGCGCATACTCTATTTACCATATAGTATACTCCACTCTTTCTCAGTACTCTATTCTCCATATTCACTTTCAAACTTCATTGACCATATTTTACCCTTCATTTTATATATTCCATTCTCCATACTGCATTCTGCATGCTCCTTTCTTCATAATCCATATTCCATTCTTTACATTACATTCTCCATTCTCTTTTCCATTCCCCTCACTCCATTTACCAGACACTATTCTCCATTCTCCATTCCAGAGTTCATTCCTCATACTCCATATCCACAATATACACTCCATTCTCTATTCTTTAACTGCATGCTCCATATTCCATAGTCTTTTGTCCATTTTAAATTTTGCTTGTCCTTACTCCATTCACCTTTTTCCATTCTATATTCTCTATATTTCATATCCCATACTGCATTGTTCATTTTATATACTCCATCCTCCTTTTTTTCCCTATAAACTTCATACTCCAATACCCAGACTCCATACCACACTTTATTCTCTGTTCTATTTTCTCCATATTATGTATTATTATATTATAATATTATTATATAACAATACATAATACATATTATATAATATGTTATAATATATCATATGGGGAATATTCTCCATACCACACACTCCATTCCCTGTATTACATTTTTCATCCTCCATGTTCTATACACCATGATTCTACCTGTATAATCAATTCTACCTTCTACTCACCAATCTCCTGCACTGTTGATATTCACTTTTAATTCTTCCTTCTCATACTCCATTCTGTACATTCTGTATTCCATTATCCATTCTTCATTCACCATATCCAATATTTTGAATGTCACTCTTCATATTTTATGTTCCATTTCCCATCTTCATTTTTCATAATACAGATACCACGCTTTATCCCCCACTTCATATTCCAAATTCCAGACTTCAATTTCCATTTTTTCTTCTCCATACTCTATTCTCTATACTCCACACTCCATTAGCCGCACTCCATGTTCTGTTTTCCATATTATACTCCATTGTCCACTCAGTGTTTTTTATCCATACTCCATATTCTAAATTCCCTATGCTATTCCCCATTCTCCATAATTCATTCACCACATCATTCTTCATTCTCCATACCCCATTCTCTACATCGTTCTTCCTTCTTCTCCTCCGTGGTCATTTCTTCATGCTATTCAGACCTCACATTTCAGTCTCCTTTTTCTATACTTTATTTCCGCTGTCCATAATCTGTACTCCATTGCTCAGACTCCATTCCTCATCCCCCATTCTACAGTTCCCCATACTCCATATTCTCTATCCTATTCTCTGTAATATATTCTCTACTTCCACTCTCCCTACTTCTGCACTTTCCGTATCCCTCTCCATTTTCCATTATCTATTATCTACATTCCATTCTTCATAATATATTCTTCATACTCTATTTTCTGTAGTTCACCTCCTCTATTCTCCAAACTTTGCCCTCTAGTCTCAATTCTCAATTCTTACTCCTTGCTCTATATGCATTCTTCATGCTCCATTATACTTTCTCCATTTCCTGCCTCCATTTAATTTACTACATACTTCATT
This sequence comes from Geosciurus inauris, assembly GCA_004024805.1. Lineage (NCBI taxonomy): Eukaryota > Metazoa > Chordata > Mammalia > Rodentia > Sciuridae > Geosciurus > Geosciurus inauris. The sequence continues at coordinate 23,706 of PVHX01009596.1, forward strand.
CTCTACTGCAAATTCCACAATACAAACTCCATTCTTTATTTTCTATATTCTCTACTTCATGCTGTATTACACATGCTCTGGTTTTCATTATGCATAATCATTCTCCACACAACATTCTCAAGATTCCATTCTTCACATTCTATACTCTGTTCTTTACCCTCCATTCTTTGTACTCCATATTCTACACATCATCCTCTTACTCGCATTCCCCATCTCATTCTCCATTCTCCATACCAAATTTTCCATCTTTTATTCTCCATACGGTGTATACCATACTATGTGCATTATTCCATTCTCCATATGCCATTCTTCATATATCATATCACTGTTCATTCTGTATATTCTATTTTCCTTTTTCCATACTTCATTCTCTGTGCTCTACTATAAGTTTCCTATGCTCCAGTCTCCATGCTCAATTTTCCATTCTCCTTTCTGAAGAACCCATTCCCTAGTCTGCATTCTTCATTCTCTATATTCCACACATCATTGTCCATATACCATATTTTATTATCCATTCTCTATGCTCTGTGGTTAATCTCCATCTCCGTATTTGCTACTCCAATAGCTCTTTTTTTGTCCATACTCTATATTTTGTTTTCCATAATATATATCCCATTCTTATCCTTTATCCTCCTTTCTCTATTTCCATACTCTATTCTTCAGTCTCCACAGAACACTCTCCACTCTTCAATCTCCATACCCCATTCTCCATTTTCCAATCACCATGCTCCATCGTCTATTCTCTATAATCTCTTATCTATTTTTTGTACTCCATTCTTTCTTCTCCATACTGCATACTCCATTGTCTATGTTTTGTACTCCATTATTCATTTTCTATACAACATAATCCATCTCTGTACTTCAAACTCCTTTCTCTAGATTCTACACTCCATTGTCTAGTCTTCATACTCTGATTTCCATATTCTAAATTCTTCATATTCTATTCTTTCTTGTCTGTGTGGTATACTCTGTGTTCCATTGCCCTTTGTGTATACTCCAACTTCATTAACATTGTCTATATTCTAGTCCTCATTCCCCAGATGGAATATTCCATATTCCATTTCCTGTACTCTCCATTCTACTTCCTCCATGTTCCATACAACATTCTCCATTCTTTATTAACCATGCTCCATTTTCAATTCTTCAAACTCCACACATCATTCTTCATACTCTGTTTTCCATCCTCTACGTACCATACTCCTTTCTCTGCACACTGCATGCCATTCGTCATACTCAGTACTCCTCTTCATTCTCCATACTCCATTCACCATTCTCCATACAAAATGCTCCATTTCCATAATCGTGCTCCTTACACCATTCTCAATTCATTAAATTACCAATATATGCATTTTCTCCACTTCATTCTCCACACTTCATTCTCCATATTCTATACTCCACTCTTCATCCTGCATACTTCACATTCGGTTCTCTGTATTACATTCTCCACACCCATAATTCATTCTGCAGTCTATCATCCATACTCTGCACTCCACTCTCCATTCCATAAACCATTTCCACACATCACTGTCCATACTCCATACATCCTTCTCTATACACTGTGCCACGTTCTCCACATTCCATGTTATAAACACCATTCTCTGTGCTCATACACCTTGTATGCTACTCCTCACTCTACTCCAAATTCCATGCTTCATTCAATAGTCTACACTTACACTCTCTTCTGACATTATTCACATTCCATAACTTATTTTCCATGCTCCATTCTTCATGCTACATAGTCCATATGCTGTTTTCCACTTCATAATCCATACTTCACTTACCATTCACCATATACCACATTCCACTCACCATTCGCCACACTTCATATCATTGTCTACATTCTATGACCTGTCCTCTAACCTCCATTCTCCTTCACCCATTTTCACTTGCCATGCTCAATTATTCACTTGGTGTTCTGTGTTCTCCATGTTATAACTCCATTATTCACTTGGTGTTCTGTGTTCTCCATGTTATAACTCCATATTCCATACAACATGCTCGCTTCCATGCCATTCTCCATACTTCACACCCTATTCTATGCTCTATTACCCATTCTATTTATTCTGTACTCTGTTCTCCGGATTACATTATCTTGTGCCATAATCCATTCTACACACTCTATTCTTCATACTCCATACTCCATTGTCTACACTTACATTCTGCTATTCATTTATTCTTCTTATTCCATTGACTGTACACCATTCTCCCTCCACACTCCACATTATATATTTGTATTCTCCATAACTTCATTCTCCATAATGTAGTCTTCATTCTTTCTTCTGTACAGTCCCTTTTCCATTTACCATCATCTGTCCTATATTCTCCCCTCTGTAGTCTATACCCTATTCTCTATTCCATGTGCTTAATATTCCATTCTTTCTGCTCTATTCCTTACTACATTAACTGTATTCTATGTTGAATATTCCATTATCTATCCAACATACTCCATTATCCATCCTCCAAACTGCAAACTTCATACTCTGTAATCCACATTCCATATTCCACACTTTATTCTTCCTATTCCATTTTCCATATTCCATCCTCCAACTCTGCAGTATTCTCCATAAACATTTTTCATGTTAGATACATCATCCTCCTTACTCCACATTCCATTCACCATTCCATAAACTCTCTTCATACTCTATGCTTCATACTTGTTACTTCATTTATTCCTTATTCTCTCTTTTCCTTGTTCCATCTACTGTACTCCATTCTGTAATCTCTGCATTGCATACTTTATACTCCATTGCTCATTCTACACACTTCATCTCCTTTTCTCATTTCAGATACTCCAAACTCCATACTCTATAACCCATCTCCGTATTCCAATACTTCATTATCCATTGAACCTTATTCATACTGAATTATCCATTTGTCATATTCTTACAACGTTCTTCACACTGTTGTACCACTCTTCATAGGCCATTTCCAATATTTCTGTCACATACTCCCTATGTCCCATTGTCCATATTCTATATCACATTACCCATTTCCATACCCTGTATTGCACACATCATTCACCATATTCTGTTACATTTTCAATCTTCATTCTCTATTTTCCACTCTAATTACCCAAATCAACAGATTCCATTTTCCATCCTACATACTACATACGCCATGGTCTATTCTCTACTTCATATTCGATACTCTATTATTCATACTTAGTTTACCTTTCTTTGTTCTCCATAGTCCTATGTCTACACTCTTCTGTATTTTCCACACACTTCTTACTCCATCCATCATACTCCATTCTCAACTCTATTCTCCTTAGCACATGCTTCATTCACCATATTCTGTACTTTATCTCCTCTTCTACTTTGTCCGAATTCTATTCTCCGTGCTACATTTACCATACCCTGCGCCCCATACTTTACACACGATTCTAATTTTATACTCCTTTCTCCATTTTATTCACCATTCTCCATACTCTGTTTCTGGTAATCTCTTCCATTCTCCATTCTTAATACTCCATTGTCTGCTATACATACTCTGTTCTGCATTTTCTCCACTCTTTTCTCTACACTCCATTGTCTGTACTCCTGTAGTCATAACGGATGCTTCATTCTTCATTCTCCATATCCTATATGTCATTTCCCATACTCCATTCTTCATATTCGTACTCTATTCTTTTTTAAAAAATATTTATTTTTTAGTTGTAGGTGGACAGAATATCTTTATTTTATTTTTATGTGGTGCTGAGGATCGAACCCAGGGCCTCACGCATGCTAGGCGAGCACGCTACCACTACGCCACAACCCCAGCCCTCGTACTCTATTCTTAATTCTTTCTTCTCCATACTCTAGTCTCCACACCCTATATTCCATTCTACGTAAACATTTTTCATATTACATACTTGATACTCCATTCTAATGTTAAATATACATTCTCCTTACTCCATTATTAATATTCTATTCTACATTTTATATACTCCACACAGCCAGATCCCATTCTTCACTCCATACCTATTCTCTGTACTGAATTCTCCATACATACAGCTATTCTCCATTCTCAATATTAGATAATCCATTCTTTCTTAATAGTCTTTTACCATATCTATACACCATGGGCCATTCTCCATATTCTATGGTCAGTACTCCATTGTCTATACTCAATATTACATGTACCATTTCCATCCTTCATACCTTTGTCTCTTGTTCCATTTCCCATACTCCATACATTATTCTCCATTGTTGTTTCTCCACTCTCCATGCTCCATTGTACATGATTATTTTCCATACTCCATACTCAGTTTGTGATTCTCCATTTTCCATACCCCATACTTCGTACTCCATTATTCATCCATTATATTCCATACACCATACCCCATTCTTCATACTCCATGGTATAGTTTCCAAACACTACATTCCAAATTCTATTTTCCATACCCCATTCACTGTATCTATGCCCCATTCCAATGCCATTCTCCACTCCATCATTTAAACTTCATTCTTCACCCTATTATTCAATCTTCATACTCCTTTGCTCATTCTCCATACTCTAGACTCTGCATTTCTTTCTCTATTCTCCATTTTCCACTCTACACAAAAATTTTCATGCAACATTCTCTATATTCCATTTCATTCTTCATTCTATAACCCATTCTCCATATTCCATAATCCTTCCTCCATATACGGTACTCCATTCTTTTTTTTTTTTTTTTTTTTTGCTACCAGGGATTGAAATCAGGGACACTCAACCACTGAGCCATATCTGCAGCCCTATTTTGTATTTTATTTAGAGACAGGGTCTCACTGAGTTTCTTACCACCTTGCCATTGCTAAGGCTGACTTTGAACTCATGATCCTCCTGTTTCAGCCTCCCAAGCCACTGGGATTACAGGCGTGCACCACTGTGCCCAGCTGTACTCCATTCTTCATATCCATTCTCCTTATTCCTTTTACCACACTCAGTTCTTCAGTCTTTGACTTGACAGTTAGTACTCCATTCCATCTGCAACATTCCTTTCTTCTTTCTTCAATCTCCATACTTCATGCTCCATACATAATACTCCACTCCTCAGTCCACACTTTATTCTCTGTTGTTCATATTCTACACAACATTCTCTACACACTATTCTTCATTCCACATTCATTGTACTACAATCTCCATACCGAATTCTCATAAATTCATTCTCTGTTCCATATTTAATGCTCCAGTCTTCATTTTCTTTTCTTAAGTTCCATTCTCTATTCTCTGTATTCCAGCTCTTTCCTCCATTCTCTAACTTAAATTTCCATATCCCAATCTCCTTAATCTATATTCCATTCCCTAGGAATCATTATCCATACTTTATATACTCTATACTCACACTGTATATTCATTCTATATTTTCCTATCTCCATAGTCAATTATTCATACTCCCTTCTCCATTCTTTATTATCAGTACTTCCTATTCCAATCTGCATATTGTATACTTCATTCTCCATTACATTTTTCCCTATTCTACTTTCCAGTGTCCAGTCTTCATTCTTCATACACTATTCTCCAACTCTACTCCACACTCCTCAATTCTCCATTCTCAATACTTCATTTCCTATGTATAGCCAATCCTCTTATTACATTTTCACTACCTTTCTACAGTTTACATACCCCATACTCCAAACATCATACTGATTCCCTCTCCACACTCTGTTCTCAACACAACATACTACATTGTCCATTTCATTCTCCGTACTCTATATTTCATACTGTGTCCTCCATATTCAATTTGCCATAGTCATATTCCATTCTCCATACTCATTCTTTTACCACATTCATTCTCTACCTCCCTTGGCCATTCTTTTTTTTTAAATATTTTTTAGATGTTGATGGATCTTTATTTTATTCATTTATTATTTATACGTGGTGCTGAGGATCAAACCCAGTGCCTCACGCATGCTAGGCAAGCGCTCTACCACTGAGCTACAGCCCCAGCCCCCTTTGGCCATTCTTTACACTGTTTTTTGTCAATATTTCACTTTTTAGTCTCCATTTCCTTTTCTCTGTAATCTATTGTCCAAATCCCATATGTCATATTGCATTCTCCACTCTCCCTATGCTGTACTTCATTCTCCACTGTATTCTCCCTGCTCGATACCCCATACTCCACACACCACAATCCATTCTCCACGCCATTGGCCATTCTCCATACTCCACACAGCCCACCCCTTACTATATTCTCCCCTTCCAGTCTTCACTCCACACTTCATTCTCTATATTCTATGTTATTCATTCTTCACTCTCCACAGTCCATTCTCCATTCTTCATACTCCATTCTCCACAGTTCATCCTACAACTAGATTCTCAATATTCCGTATTCTATTAGTCATAGTTTGTTCTCCATTTCCATGGTTCACACTCCATTCTGAATATTCTAAGTCCTTTCACCAGTCTTCTGTCTCCAATTCCATACTTCATACACCAATCCTTTTTTTTTTTTTAAAACAGTCTCACTATGTTACCAAGGTTGGCTCCAAACTTATGATCCTTCTGTCTCAGCCTTCTGAGTAGCTGGGATTACAATATCCCAAACTTTATAAGCAACACTCCAGTCTCCATTTCTCCATTCTCTATTCCATACACCATTCTCCGTTTTCTATCTCCTTACTTTATTCTCCACATTCTATTCTCATCCACTCCTAATACTTTCTCCATTCCTTATTGTCTCTACTCCACACACTACTCTTCTTCTTGTTCTGTATCCCATGATCAATTCTCCATTTACAACACTCTTTTCTCCATATTCTGTATTTCACTCTCCATACTCTAACCTTTATCTCCACTTGGTATATTTCATGCTATATTCTCCATACTTTAATTTCCATTCCCGATACACCACTTTTCATTATCTATGTTTCAGACTATTTTCCACATTCTGTCATAATTCTCAATTCTTTGTATCCATACACCGCTATTCACATTCTGTGCTTTTTTGTCTATGTTGTATTCTCAATTCTCATACTCCATAACCAATATCCATATTTCACGTGCCATTTTCCATTTCTATTTTCCATATTCCACACTACTTGCTTCAAATCCCACTCTCTGTGTTCTACACTCCGTTCTTCACATTTCATCCTCCATACTGCAGTCTTCATTCTTCACACCCCACACTTCATAGTCGACACTCACACTCCACAGTGTCCACTACTACACTTCATA
>PVHX01009596.1:30945-75446 GCA_004024805.1 Geosciurus inauris
ACACTCACACTCCACAATGTCCACTAATACACTTCATAGTCGACACTCACACTCCACAATGTCCACTAATACACTTCATAGTCGACACTCACACTCCACAATGTCCACTAATACACTTCATAGTCGACACTCACACTCCACAATGTCCACTAATACACTTCATAGTCGACACTCACACTCCACAATGTCCACTAATACAATCCCTTTTGGATTCTCCCTCCTTTTGTTTCTCATTTCTCTTTGACTTCCAATGTCTCTTTTTCACCTTCCTCTTCCACTAATAGCTTGGTTTTCCTAATTCCCTAGTGCACATCTCTCTCCAGCACATCCCTTTACCCACCAGCTTGTCCACTCACTCCATGATATCTTTGTCTTTCCTTCAACATTGGTCATAAAATCTCCATGCTCCTTTAAAGGCCACCCATCCACTGGAGAGGGTTCCAGGCCTGCAACACTTTATTATTTAGGATCCTTCAATATGCCAATAGGCTGACATTTCCTCCATCCTAAAACAAGCAAACAAATGGAGAGTCCCAGCTGACTTCTCACTTACTCCTCTACTTTGTGTTCTCACATTCTCTCCTTAACACCCAAGCAGGCTTGCCATTTTCAACCAAAGACATTTCTCTTTTTTTAAAATATTTTTTTTAGTTGTTGATGGACCTTTGTTTTATTCATTTATTTATATGCGGTGCTGAGAATCAAACCCAGGGCCTCACACATCCAAGGCAAGTGCTCCACCACTGAGCCATAACCCCAGCCCCCAAAGAAATTTCTTATATCATTCCATCCTTCTCATTGCTCAGGGCAGACACCTTGCTGCCATGTTTGACTCCCCTCTTTTTCTCACACTCCACATCACACCTGTTGGAATGCAGATATCTGGGGAGACTCCTCCACACACCTCAGCTGAGAAAGAAGAAGAGCTCCTGATGAGACTAGAATCATCATGAACTCACCTTCTGACCTCCAACTTCCCTACCCTTTTGGCCACCATCTTAGCTCCCAGGATTACACACTGAGGTTCCCAATGATCCTCCTTCTTCTGTCATGTTCCCTGAAGTCCATGCTCCATGGAGCAAATGGGATGGAGGATTCTGTTATAACATAAGGTCAACCCATCCTTTCTCTGCTTGGAGCCCAGCACAGTCCCTTGCCTCACTCAGAGCAAAGGCCCCACATGATTACTATGGCTGACAGAGACCCACAGGTAGGACCCTGATATGTCCATCCTCTGACACTTTCTTGGTTGCACCTTTGTTCAGTGTCCAAGGAGGATTGGTCTAGGGACCCCTGCAGATACCCAAATCCCTGGTGTTCAGTCCTTCATATAAAATGTGGTATTTGCCTGACCATACACACATCCCCCTGTATACTTCAAATCATTTCTAGAGTGCCCATAACACCCAAACAATGCAAATGCTACCTAAGTAGTTATTACGCTGTATTGTTTAGAGAATAATGACAAAGTCCCCATACATGCTCAGTACAGAAGTAATTCTTTCCTGAATACTTGTAATCTGTTTTTGATTGAGTCTCAGATGTGGCCTGTGTGCATGAGTCTGTGTTAAATTACTATAACCAAATACCTGAGGCAGGCTGACTTCATGAAGAAAAGAGTCTTATTTTCCTCATAGGTTGAGAGGCTGAAAGTTCAAACAGCACAGTGTCAGCTCAGACAAGGTCCCCATATGGCAAATAGCAGGAGTGAGAGATCACATTGCCTGAAAGGAAACCAGAGAGGCTAGGGTCCTCCAGTTCTTTCATGGGCATGTCCTTGGTCAACCCAAGGACCTCCCCATACACCTGGCTTCTATAGGTTTTACACTACCTCTCATGTGGCCAAACTGAGGACCAGGCCTCTGACATGTGAACCCAAACCACAGCACCACCTATGTGGAGGGCCAACCGTGCGTATGTATATGGTATGAACATGGAGATTTCTCAGGGACAATGGGCTCTCTTGATCATGGGGGCTGAGAAATCTCACAATCTGTCATCTGCAAGCTGGAGACCCAGGAGAACGGGTGGACATAGTTCAGTCTGAGCCTGAGGTCCTGAGAGCCAGGGTCTGGTGATGTGAATCCTGGTCTGAGGGCCGGAGAGGAGATGAGGGCCCAGCTCAAACTGGCCAGCAGGCCAAAGGGGGCGGGTCCTCCCTGCCTTGCTTTCTGCTCTTTTCAGGCCCTCAGTGGAGTAGAGGATGACCACCCAGCACTGGACAGGGCCACCTTCCAAGGCCACAGATTCAGATGCTGATGTCACCTAGAAATCCCCGCACAGACCCACCCAGAGGCGGTGTTCAACCTGGGTTGCACCAGCCTGCAGGCTGACAGATTCACCACCACACCTTGGCCCTGGACTGTGGGGAGTCCCCTGGCCCCAGGGTGCAATGTGGCTTCTCATTTTCTTGGTCTCCTTTGCGTTTTTTCAGAAACAGCTTTGTGGAGGTATAATGGACTTACAACACTGCCTGTGCATTTGAAATGTGCATTTCCATACATTCTAGATGGTCAGGCGCATATCCTAGCAACCGCTGCCAGGGTCAGGAGGTAGAGAGCCCCTCACCTGCAGCTTCCTCTGCTGTCTGAGACCCTCCCCTCCCCCAGCCCAGGCAGCCACCGACCTGCTTCCCTTTACCCTCTAAGTGGACGCACGCAGTGAACTTTCCTCTTCCTCTGCCTTGTTTCATTCAGAAAATTGTTTTGAGATTCATCCATATTGGGCTGATGTCTTCTGTGTATAGCTAGACCACCATCTGTTTTTACCTCTTTACTGGGTTGTTTTCAGGTTTAAAATATATATATATATATATATATATGGCTGTAGATGGACACAATGCCTTTATTAATTATTTGTTTGTTTGTTTGTTTATTTACTTATGTGGTGCTGAGAATTGAACCCAGTGCCTCACATGTGCTAGGCAAGCACACTACCACTGAGCTACAGCCCCAGCCCTGTTTTCGGTTTTTATTACAAATAAAGATTCTGTGAACATCTGTGTAAAATTGTTTGCATGACATGTTTTTCTTGTTCTCTGGGGGTAAATACCTAAGAGTGGAATGGCTGGGACAAAGGGTGGGTGTTGGTTCAACAAGCTAAGAAACTGCCACAGCGTCCTCCAGAGAGGTGGTACCCTACGCCTCCCACCTCCGGGTGGGTCAGAATCCCAGGGCCTTCCCACGCCCATCAGCACTGGTCAAGGTCAGCCCGTGGCTGCCGTGTCCCCCAGACTAGTCATGGTGAGCAGTGTGGCTTCTTTGGACAAGTGTCGACTCGAATCTTTCACCGTGTTTTAATTGGACTGTTGTGTGCTTGCCGTTGAGTTGGGAGAGCTCTCTGTGTCCTTTATCAGATTTGAGATTTGCTAAAGTTTTCTCCCAACCTATGGCTCATGTTCTCATTGACTTAACTACATTTTGTGGAACAAAAGCTTGTTGTTGTCATTTGCAGTACTGAGGATTGAACCCAGGGCCTCACATTCATGTTCACGTGTTTTTATTTTGAGACTGAGTCCCTCTAGTTGCTACTGGCTAGCCTTGAACTTGCCATCCTCCTGCCTCAGGCTCTGGAGTCACCAAGATGAAAGGTGTGGCCACCACAGTTTTTTAATGTTGATGAAGGCCAAGTTATCATTTGGTCTTTGTGGATTATAGATGCGGGGCTATATCTAAGGAATGTTAGGGTCACAACTTTTTTCTCTCATGTCTTCTAGAAATTTTGTGGTTTGGGGCCTCACACTTGGGTCTCTGGTCCATTTGGACCACTCTTCAGACCAAGTGTGCGGAGTGGCTTGAGGACTGGTGCTCTGTGTGTGAGGGTGGTCTGCGCCACGCCACCCCGCATGTGCCCATCCCTGTGGGACCTCGTTCAGGAGCCACCTTAGCAACAGCATTGCCTCTGCGCCTTCAGCAAAAAATAAGTCACATGCTCACACATTCGGACCCACTGCCTGTTCCGCTGATCTGTTCATCCATCTTTTGCCGATGCCAACTGGACACGTGGCTTTGGCCTCCCATTTCCTCCTTCTTTAGGGATTTGACTTTTACAGGACTTGAGTGTTCTGTATGAATCTTGGAATTGGTGTGTTGAATTCCACATCAAGACCTGCAGCTTGGATTGGGACTGTGCTGAATCCAGGCATCCGTCCTAGGAGAAACCGACATCTAAACATTTGAGTCCCCAGCCCATGGGAAGGTGCATGGGTCTCTCGGCTGCCGAGGTCCTCCTCTCGGTGAAGACAGTGATGGGGCCTTCCACCCCTCTTGTCAGTTATCCAAAGTTTTTTATAATTTTAGTGCCATGATAAATGTTATTCTTATTTCAGCTGTGATTGTTCATTGCTGATATTTATCTATTTTGTTTAAATTGTGGAACTGATGACCTTACGGGTGTTCATAATATGCCCTTATAATCCCTTTAATGTTTATAAAATCTGAAATTCTGTCACCCCCCCCCTCTTATTTCTGATATTTGGGACTTCTTTCTCTCTCCCTGTCCTGATCATTCTCATAGATGTTTGTCAATCGCATTGATCTCCCCACGAAGCCAGTTTTTCCTTTCATTGATCCTCTGTTTTTCTGTTTTCGACTTTATTAACTTGCACTGAGGTCATGCTCTTCCTCTCTGCCCTTCCTTGGGTCGACTGGATCCCCCTTCTCATGCTTCTTGTGGTGAGAAGCTGGGGTTGCTGACGGGAGGCCCTTCTTGTTTTATAATGTATGTGTTTCCGGCTCTGAATTTCCCTCTATTGATGCCTTGGCAGCATTCCACAAAGTCAGGTATGCTGCATTTCCAGTGTTTTCCAGTTTCTCTTGTGGATTCTCCTTTTGGTCTATGTGCTAGTTCAAAATCTGGTATTTAGGGAAGCTGTGCTCTTGGGCGTGTAAACGTCCTCACCCTGCACAGCGATCTTCGCTCTGAAACCTCGTTCATCTGATGTTAAGAAATCCACTCTAGCTTTCCTTGGGCTGGCATTAGCCTGGTGCATCATTTTCTGTTCTTTATCTTTTAACTTATTTGTGTCTTTATACTTCAAGTGCCTTTTTTGTGGGGTGGGTAGGAAGCATGTGGCTGGGTCTTGTGTCTTGCTTTTAGTCCACTTGGGTGATCTCTGCATTCAGTGAGGGTGTGCAGCCCACTTGTATTTCATGTGCTCATTGACATTGGTGGGCTTAAGTCTCCATCACCCCTCCAGCTTCTATTAATCGCGCTTACTCTTCATTCCCTTTCTTCCTCTTCTGCCATCTGGATGGATCAAGTACTCTGTGTTTTGTGTGACCCGTCTGGTGGTAGCACTAGCTGGAGCTTCTTGTCTGGGCATTTCAGTAATCACTTCAGGTTTGTAGTGTACGCTCTTGTAGACCTCCAGGAACCTCGTGGCTGCCGCGCCATGTTCCCTTGGCTGTTGGCCGCCCCCCACATTTCTTCCACGTGTTATACCCCTTGCCATACACTCTTAATATTTTTGCTCCAACAATCTACTTCTTTTAAGGAGAGTCAAAGGATGAGAAAAAATTCTAGGCATTGTCCCATGTGGTCACCATTTCCAGCCCCCTTCTCACTGGGTGGCCCAGGCTTCCGCCCACATCCCCCTCTGGAGGCTCCTTCCACTCTCCTCACTACGGAGTTCTGCTGCCAGGAGTCTCCAGACCCGGTATCTGAAAAGTCTGCAGCTGAGCGAGGCGCTCCCATAAGGAGACTTCATCTGAAGTCATCGCTTGGTGCCTGCTCCGTGTCCTGCCTGGCAAGAAGCCTGGCCCTTCTCACTGTGCTCCTCTGGACAAGGTGCGTCCTTTCCATCTGGTTGCTCCTAGATTCCATCTTATCCTGCTTCAGCCACCTGACCGCACTGTGCCCTGAGGCTGCTGCGGTTTCTTTTCTTTCACCTCCTGTCTTCGTTGAGTTTGGAAGATTTCAGCCATGATTTCTACAAATGTTTTTCCCTTCTCCCACACGCATCTCTCCCTCAGGAACATGGTGGTCACCCCAGGGGAGCCACAGCTCTGGGGCAGCTTTCACGTGAGCACTTCCAGCCTGTGTGCCATTTCCTGCCATCAAGCTTGCCAGTGTCCTCTCGTGTACACACATGCTCTGTACGTATTTTTTTTTTTTTTTTTTGCACCAGGGATTGAACCCAGGGGTGCTTTAGCACTGAGCCACATCCCTCAGCTCTTTTTTTTTTTTTTTTGTATTTTATTTAGAGACAGGGTCTCACTGAGTTGCTTAGGGCCTCACTAAGTTGCTGAGGCTGGCTTTGAACTCCCGATCCTCCTGCCTCAGCCTCTCGACCATCCTCTGTATTCTTCACCTCAGACGTTGTAGTTTTCATCTCTAGAAGTTTTGAGTCTTTGAAGAACTATCTTCCGTGTTTCCAACCTTTTGTAGATGTGTGACATCTTTCTAAAGCTGTTTCAATGTTTTAATTAACTCTAGCCAAGATGTCTTTATCAGTTTTGATCAATTCTCCTCAATTTGACTTGCATGTCCCTGCTTCTTTGTGTGCTTGGTGATCCTTGATGAGTGCCCAAAAGTGGTGAAATTTACCTCTGGTGTCTGGCACTCCATATTCCTGTGAGTCTCTTGAACTTTGTTCTGGGCTCAGTCGGGACCGTCTTGGAAATGGTTTGATCCTTTCAGGTCTTCCTTTATGACTTGTCTGAGAGCACTCAGGGGTGCGGAGGGCACACTGCACCCTATGTCACGGCACCTCCTGAAAGGGAAACCCAGAAGTACAGCAGTGCCTGCAGCTCTGGAGGCCCAGACATGGTGCCAGGAGAGCAGGAAGCAGGGCAGGAGCCCCAGGAACATGGTGTGGCAGGAGCAGGCACAGAGGTCATGTGAGCCTGTGGTCCATAGACCGTCCCATAAGTGGATGAGTGAGTGAGTGACCAAGTAAGACTGGGGTGAGACCAGTGGGTGGGTTCTTCCAGTGTGAGCCTGACCCTGCCATCTCTGGTGGCTGGCTTCTCCCCCTAGCAGGGTGTGCACAAGAGCACAGGCCAGACACCCAGGACACTTAATGGATAAGCATCTGGGCTTTGAAGGACCCTGGTTGTGGTGGACCCTACCTTCTAAGTGGTGACTGGGCCCTGCGGCTCTGCCTTCCTTGTGTCTCTAAGAAGGCACCTGGATGGGGCCCTGCCAGGCACAGGGAGAGGGAGCACAGGGAGCTTGATGCTTGAGCTGCTGTGTCTCTGAGACTCCCTGGGCTCTCTGACCCCTGAGAAGACCTGCAATCCTCTGGCCTCAGTCCTGGTGTGGCTCCATCAGGTCAGACCCAGCAGAGGCAGGGTCCCAGAGCTCAGGACAGGACCAAGCAGAACCACCACCAGCAGAAGTCCTCCCCTGACTTCTGTGAGGACAAGAAGATGCCTGCACCCCATCAGGCTTCTCCCTTATTAGTGCTCTGAGGGAGCGATGACAGGCACTGAAACAGAATGGAAACTTCCAGAATGGGCCTGCACTTCCTCTTGAGGCCAGCCTGCCTTAGGTCTGAGGATCCTGCCCAGGGCCCTGGAGGGTAGCTTCTGCCTCATATGCAGGGGCTTCTGGGCTTGGGGAACCATCCACTGTGGTCATGCATTCCAGGGTCTAGTCGGAGAGCCTCCATGGGAAAGAAAGGGGACTCTGCCATGTCCCATGGCCCAGCAGGGGGTGAAGCCAGCTGTGGCCACAGAGTTTGGGCTCAGAGCAAATATTGTCCTAGATCAGTTCTGGGTACGCCTGTGTCCAGTTGTGTGTTTGTGTGTATTTTCTTTGGGAGCCACTGCGTGGATTGTGGCTGTCGGCCAGGACTCACAGAGGGACGTGGTGGCTGGGCGTCACATCCTCCTCTGGTTTACATCTGGGGCTGTCCATCCACTGTGAGCTTGGACTGATCAAACAGGGCAGGTGTCCTTCTGAAGGCCCTTGAGGTCCAGTGGGGGGGCTGAGTCCTCTGACCAGATGTGACTCCAGATAGAGAAACGGGTCTTGCAAACCTCAGGCTGGCCACTGTCATCAGCCTGTGGCCATTTTTTCTCAGCTTGTTGTCCTCTGTGACCTACAGTGTTGACCACAGGGCCTGAATCATCCTGGGCAAGGCTGTGGGAAGGTGATTTCTGGGGAGAGGCAGAACAGCAGTTTCCTCTGGGCACCCAGTTCCCCATAGGGCCAAACTGGTCCCCAACCAGCCAACTGCAGGGCCAGAGAGCAGGAGCTGGGAAGGACCACAGGACTCAGGCTACCTGTCACTCCCTAGGGTGTAGGAGGACAGAGTCCATGGGGTGAGTCCTTGTCTCCACTCTTCTGATGCCCAGCTGAGGGGCTCAGCATCCCCGGTCACTTGGGGGTGGTCAGATAAAAGTGAGGAAGGTTTGTCAGGTTTGGCCCCCCTGATGGGAGGGGCCCAGGGTAGGGCAGCCACAGTAGGCAGCAGATTTCAGAAGCTCCTTGGGCGAAAGGACCTGCCCAGAGCCCCTCCTCTGAGGAAACACTGGACGCAGAGGGAAAGAGCTCCCTGTTCTGGGATGGATCAGGCAGAGACGGGCCAGGTGTGTGGTGGGGCCTCCAGGGAGAACAGACCATCTGCAGCCCCTTGGGCCAGGCATGTCCTTAGCCCTGGACAGGTTGGGCGCCCGGTGTACTGAAGTCTAGCTGCACGCCATGAGCTATTGTGAATCTTTGCTGGCCCACCCTACTCTCGTCCCCCAGGAGGGCTGCTTTGAGCACCCACAGTGCTCGAACTGTGTGTGTTGATTGACTGCTAGGTGCTGCTTGGCTCCTTGGCTGTGTGCAGCCTCAGGCAGGCACCTTCCTGGAAGTGAGGAGGCTCCAGCTGCCACTCTCACTGGTGTTCATCTCTCCCAAAGCAGAAACCTCTTAGAAAGTCAAGGTTTCTCCCTACAGTGTCGGTAGGTCTAGCTGCTCATTCTATCCCGAGCAGCTGCCCCCTCCTGCCAGATCCTCCCACCAAGGCCCCCTGGCCCATGGCAGAACCTGGCTCCAGGACCGGCTGGAGGTTCCACGTTCTGCCTGGTCCCTGCCAACTTAGGAACCTCTTGCACCTCATTTTTGCAGCAGCTGGTGGGAACTTCCCTCGTGCTCAGGCATCAGCCCTAGGGTAGACGTGCCTTTCCTCAAAGCCACTTCTCCCAGGTGGGCCACTCTCCTAGGTGGATTTGTCATGCATTGAGGCCAGAGCAGGGTCCCTTGGTGGGAATCCACATGGGACAGGGGTGGGCATCAGGGGCTCTGCACACACTGGAGCCAGGCTCAGGCCACCAGCCCTACAGCGAGCAGCAGGTATGGCTGCTGGGACTGTAGTGGCCAGTCCCCACTCTGACTGGGGATGTGGGATTCAGAGCCACGGCCTACAGGACAGCCTAGCATAAAAGAGGAAGGCAGGAGGGGCATCAGGGGCCCACCTGCTCCTGCTCTGCCCCCAACTTCCTGGAATGGGAGAGGGGGCAGGGGACGAGGGGAGGGGTGGCCACTTGCCCACTGCAGTAACTGTGGAGGTGAGGACTGGCCACTTGTAGGGAAGAGGCTGTTGCTGAAAATGGAAGGATGGATTTAACCCAGAAAAGCAGGTGACCCCGGTCCACGACACGAACTCTCGGGTTGGGCACAGGCCTGTCTGGATGTGTAGGCCTCCCGTCCTGCTCTTCCCAGACAAAAGCCTCATGTGTTCGCAGCAGAAATTGAATTTGCATCAGTTTTACACTAGGTAAGATCGAACTGGTCCCCACCCACAGGGTGACCGTGCAGGGTGACTGTGCCCGAGGCTCCAGCCTGGCTCAGCTCTGGCTCCAAGGGACTATGTTCTTCCTGGTGGTGGTCAGGGCTCCAGTCCCTCCCTAGGTGCAACTGCACATTCCTACAGTCCATGGCAGGGCTCCAGGGGCCAATGGGGCCACTCCGCAGAGTGCAGGCTTTTGTGACAGGGTCCCCACATGCAAGGTTGCCTCTGGAGTTCCCTGAGCTTGCTGGACGTGAACTTGCATTTCTCAGACCCTGGGAAGTCACTTGAATATGGGGAATCCCCCCGTGTTAAATGGAAACTCCCAAAGGGAGCAAATGTAGGGACTAGAACAAGCAAATTTCTATACCTGTCACCTGATTGTCACCCCTCAAGTCCTCTCCACTTCACCCCTGTGTTATTCCAAAGCAAAGCTTTACTTTGTTTTGTTGTGGTTTTTTTGTTTGTTGGTACCAGGAATGGAACCCAGGGGCTCTTAACCACTGAGCTACATCCTCAGCTCCTTTTATTTTTGATTTTGAGACAGGTCTCACTAAGTTGCTTAGGGCCTCACTATGTTGCTGAGGCTGGCTTTGAACTCACAATCCTCCTGCCTCAGCCTCCCAAACCACTGGGATTACAGATGTGTGCCACCGTGGCCAGCTTACTTTGTTTTTTTTTTTCTTTCAATGCTATTTTTATTATGACCTAAATGAAGGTTTAATTAAAATGGAGAAATATGAAATGAAAATTGGTTGATGTAGTGAAATGATTTTATATCCTATGTAGGAAAAGGACTCAGTCCGTTGGCATAGAATAATTTCCACATACATCAGCCTTAGGTAAAAATTACTCACCATATTGACAAAACAGATTTCTGTAGGCTCTACCTGTATTGATTTGAAATAAGGACTCTCTCAACAGTCTCCCCCCAATATTCTTATTTAAAGTTTTGGAAATCCCTTGGGGATGTGATTCATTTTTATCAGTGTATTATAATCACACAGGAAGAGGGACGTGCTGTGAGACTTCCACGTGTGCACAGGACACAATCGGTCAGCTTCATCGCCCAGTTCGCCCTTGCCCTCCCCTCGCCCCATCCTCCACTCGACTGTCCTCCTATTTCCATGAAACCCTTTCCCTCCAGCTTCCACAGGTGAGAGAAAGTGTTGGAGCCCGGCTCTGAGACTGGCTTATGCCACTCAGCTTGAGGTTCCGCAGCTCCGTGCATCGGCTGGCATGCGCCTGATTTCCTTCTTTATGGCTGGTGAAGCCCCACCGTGTCTCTAGACCACCTTACTTCAGCCCCCGTCGCGGGGCCAGAAGGTTTACTTCTAATTGCAACCTCACAAACATGAACACTGTGGGAAAGGTCCTGGCACCCAGCCCCGCACCAGCTCACACCAACCTCCACACGCCTTCTCTTTTCTTCCTCTAAATAGAACACGATGTGGCAGCCAGGACAGTGACTGGAGGGATGATCAACATCACAAGCACAGCTGGGGACACCACGGCCCTGGCGTGGGCTCCTCCGTGAGAGCCTCAGAGGTGGGTGACCTTATTCTTCCATGAAGAGCAAATCACCTACCTGGCCATCCAGCTACAGGGTGCAGCCCAGTGCAGGTGGCCCAGGGTGTGGGCGTCACTGGCAGCTGCTGTCTCTTCTGGCCCACCAGCCTGTTCTCCTGTGCTTGGTGCCTTCCTGTCTTCCAGAGGCCGATGGTCAGGTTGCTTTCCATGGCTGGTCTCAGGCTAGCCCAGCAAGGGACAGGCTTCATGCCACTGGTGGCCCTGGTGGCTTGTGTCCAGCCTGTCACTCCAGGGGCCTCCCACAGTGACAACAGCAGTAGGTTCTGTGTGCTCAGGGACAAGGTGTGTCTGCTGCCATCCACAGAACGCCTTTTTTTTTCCTTTCTGCCGTGCTGGGGATAGAACCCAGGGCCTAATGCATGCCAGGCAAGTGCTCTACCACTGAGCCACATCCTTGGCTCTTTTTTTATTTTTTATTTTGAGACAGGGCCTCCCTAATTTCCTGAAGCTGGCCTTGAACTTGCCATCCTCCTGCCTTGGCCTCTCAAGTCACTGGGATTACAGGCGTGTGCCACTGTGCTCGATAAACTTCTCTTTTTGATAAGTGGAAGGAGTAGACTCTGAATAACAACTAAGAGTACACGTAGCAAATACTTAAGCCAGTAACGGGGGCATTCACTGTTGTTCCCCAGGACCACACACTGCATGACTGCGTGTGCCGCATTTTGGGACTGGCTCTACGGGGGCCATGTTCATGCCCGCCTGCGTCAGGCAAGTGTGCGCATCACACCTTGAGTGGCTGCGGTGACCGTGATGTCACAGGGTGATGTGGATTTCGTATACGCCATCCACCACTGTCCAAGATGTCATCATGTGGCTTGACACTGCCCCGGTGAGTGTCGCATTTGGGGTCTGCTCTGTGCCTGAGCTGTTCCTGGGCTGGTGGAAGTGGGAGGAGCCCGGCCCCAGGTCAGGAGGGAGCACGTGGGGCAGACTGGGAACCCTGGCTCCCCACACACAGGAAGGCAGCACAGGTCCCTGTGGGTGACCAGGAGGATCCGACTTGAGCCCCCAGCCTAGCATGAGATGGGTGGTGTCCACACCACTGTCCCTCTTTTGTCTCTCCCTGGCCAAACACCTGTCTCCAGGGTCCTGGTGTCACTTAAGTTCCCTCGGTGGCTATGTAGACTCAGCTGCTGTAGCCACACTGATCAGGGTGGTGGATGCGCGGAGCCTAGGAATCCAGGGCAGGAGAGATGCCCTCTGGCTTGGGGCTGAGGGATGTGCAGGAATGTTCTGTAGCCGACTCGGCCCAGCAACTGGGGTGCAGATTCAGGCCCATTGACCCAGAGCGGCACCTGCAGCCGTGGAGCCTGGGGTGTGCTTGCCTGGGTCATGGGCAGCTCCAAGGGGGCTCACGAGGAGGGTGAGGGCCAAGCACAGGGGCAGGTATTGGTGTGGGTGGCCCCAGGAATATGGGGGAGGGGAGGTCATGGATGTGGCCATCAAGGGTCATCGGTGACCTTCTGGGAGGGACAAGAAGGAGGAGGGAGCAGGGGTAAAAGGTGAGGAGTCAGTGTTTGAAGGGCTGCAGTCTGGGGAGATGAGGAAGGTCTGGAGCGGGAGGTGGTGACGGCCGTGTGAAGGTGCTCAGCACCCTGGACGGAGCATGAAGGTGCTAATGAGACAAGTTCTATGTCACGTCAACCTCACCACAGTGACAGGCTAGTAGATCCACTCTTTCCTTAATCTACTTTTAGACTACCATGTGGAGACTTGGCCCCGACCAGGATACTCCATTTGTGTAGTTAGAACAGCTTATCATTGTTTAAGCAAATGGGAAAGTTGTTTATTCTGTGGAGCTCGGGGAAATCCTGAGTGTCTTTGAAATGCTCTGGTTCGTTGTGTTTAAAAGTGGAAATTGTACCCCAGGACTGCCTGGACCACGTGCCTCTGTGAGGCTCCACGTGGTGATAAAGACCGGATTCGCCTGCTTATCTTCCCAGGCAAGTGGCGGGCAGGTGGCCATCGTCCCCTCGCACCCTGATCCTTCACGCATGGTCCATGCTGCTTCTGAAGGCTGGCGTGGGCCGCCAAGCAGGGACCCAGGCGGCGGCGCTGGGGCTGTAGCACTCACCTCAGACCCTCAAGAGGGAGGGTCTGCGGCCCTGACCGCCACAGAGCCAAAACCCTATTGCCGAATGTCCGCTTGGAGCTCTAGATTCTCCTCCACTTCACAACTAAAACTGTAATGCAGTCAAATAAAACTAATTTAAAAAATCAGGACATTTGATCTAAAGAGAAATGGCTCTAGGATGTGGGCTGAGGGGCTAAATCTTGGTGGTGTTGCCAAAGGGAGATGGAGTAGCCTGAGAGCAGGGCGGGTCCCAGACACTTCGGATCCCTAGGAAGGCTCGGCATGACCATAGTGGGTGACTACCCACCATGACAGGGACTGCCCAGGGAGCAGCAGGTACCTGCAGTGCGTGCTGAGAAGCCAGCGGGCAGGAGGGACCACCTGGAAGTCTCCAGGGACCCCAAGGAGAGCTGCCCGGGAGGCAAAAGCCGACTAATGCAGGTTTGGAGAGGACAGGAGAGGAGCCCCTCTCTTGGGAGCTCTGTCTGAAGGGAGCCAGATGGCGGGCAGGGCAAGTTGGACAGGCCCAGAGACATGAGCTTGTCCCTGAATGTCATCTTATGAGGAAGAGGGGTCTTTGTGGACGTGAGGGAGTGGAGGGTTTGAGATGGGGAGATGGCGCTGGGTTTTCTGCGTGGGTTCTTGTGAGTGAGAAACGTAGACAGCAGAGGAGAGCCTGCCACGTGACCTTGGAGGCTAAGGCTGGAGCCCCCTGGCCAAGCCCAGGATGCCTAGAGTCCCCAGGGGTCCCTCCTGGGATGGAGCTCAGCCCTGTGCTTGCCTTGATTTGGTCCCAAGATGCTGATGTGTGCCTCTGACCTCTGCAACGGAGAGGGAGGGAGGGAGCTTGCATGTTTTAGGTGTGTGTGATACTCATGGTGGCCACAGGACAGTGACATAGGCAGAAGCCACCCACCTCTGCAGAAGGCAGGCTTGCAGTCAGCAGCTGGACCAGGTGCCTGTTGGAGGGCCAGCAAAGTGGACCCACCAGGACTGTGCAGATGATGGGGCTCCAGGGGCCCAGGCTGGGGGCTGGGGCAGGATGAGGGGCACCTCGGGAAGGGAGAGTGAGAGAGGACAGGTGGCCGGAACTCCCCCTTTCCCTGCCCCCCAGACTCGCCCCACTTTCTGGCCTCCCTGACACAGCCGCAGAACAATCCGTTTCCTAGCCCTTAGGTCAGGCTCGTGGACAGGAGCCACGCAGGCACTTTGACTCTGTGCTCTCCAGGGGTGAGGAGCCAGAGCCCTGGGTGTCAGGCCTGGGACTGTGCCCTGGAATCCAGGCAGCGCCCCCCTGTCCCTGAACCAAGGGGCTCAGCATATTGCCCTCCCCATGCCTCTTCCCAACCCTGGTGCCACAGATGCTGCTGCTCTGGGCCACCTGGAAGCAGAACCCATGTGGCTCACAGAGTCTGTATGAAGGCCCTCAGGCGAGCCAAGGACCATTTGGCTAGCGGGAGAAGGTGAGGGGCTGCTTAGTGATGGACAGGAAGCAGCCACACTTAGGGCCACCTCAATCCCTCTGCCCCCAAGAGGACCCTGGATCAAGAGGCCCCTCCAGAGTTGCCCAGGCAGGGGGACCCTGTCCCAGACCCCTGGGACCAGACCAGAACCCATCCCAAGCAGAGGTTCCCAGGTCCAGTGGAAGCGGAGCCACACATCCCACTGTTCCACGACCCCACGACAAGACAGGAAGAAGCTGGAGTCCCAGGGCACTTGGCTCAGGATAAGAAACCAAGGCCAGGGCCAGTGCTTCCCAGGGCCTGCATCCAGCCCTCCCGAGGACCCTCCCTGATCCCAGGGACCAGGCTCAGGACTGCAGGACCGGCCTCCCATGGGCAGTGGGCACGCCAGCTCTTTGGAGGGGTAGTTAGGCAGGGAGGGGCCACGGCCCACTCGGATCCTACAGTTCTCTGTGGGATGTCACATCCCCCCGAGGGAGGCCAGGCCCACCTCAACTTCCCTCCCAACCCAAGCCTTCCCATCCCACAGAGGAGCCCTTGCCCAGGCCCCCAGCTCTGCGCTCAGGCCCTGTCCCATACCTCCCTGGACCATGGTGGAGCCCATAGGACCACAATCCATGGGCACTCCCCAGGCCAGCACTGACCCTTGGAGAGCCTTCTTCTGTCTAGCCGCAGCCAGACCGGGAGGCCCCCCCAGACCCGCCCTCACTAAGCACCCACAGCTGGCTCCTGGTGCCTACCCACAAACCCCCCTTTCTCTCCTAACTCACTCCCAGGCTCCCCTCTCAGCTGCTCGACCAAGCTCCCTGGAGCCCCACCCAGGCCACCCCCTTACCTGGCAATTGGAACCCACAGATGCCAAGACTGGCCCTCAGACCTGGCGTCCTGGAGTCCTGCCACAGGGAGGGCTGGCATCTCGGAGTCAGGCCTGCCGGCAGCTCCCATGACTTGGATGCTTCTTCCAGTAGGGAGCTCAGCAGAGAGCAAGCCCTTTGGAAGGTGGTGGTCATTAGGAACCCTCGCTCCGCCCCCGACAGGGATGTCTCCGGGCCCATGGCTCCGGTTCCTGGGGAAGCAGCAACATGGATTTTGAAATCCTTTTGAAAGTGTTTTTCCTTTGTTTTGTTTTATTTAGAAATTTCCCAAATTTTTACCAAGTTAAAGAGACAACCACAAGAATGTGTAGCCTGGATGGACGACTGGCATAAACAGCCCCTCCCCCACTACCCAGCCTCCCCGAAACCACCGCCCCCCAACTCAGCAGCAAAAAATGCCAAACACGAACAGGCAAACAGGCAGGGACGCGGACAGTGCTGGGCGAGGGGCACAGAACTCACACCGTGGCCAAGGGCCCACACGCGGGCACACGCGGGCATATAGATGTGCGAAACTGCACACACTGGGCACTCATGTGCACACACGTATGGTCGCAGGGCATACGTGTGCACACGTGTGTGTGTGCACTGTGCACACATGTCACTCATGCTTGCAGACACACTAGGCTGCAGCAGACGACTCCCACAGGAGCTCGGTGGGGCAGGCTGCTGGGCCCAGCCCCTCACGGGCCCTCCCAGCCGTCTTTGCCCCTCTTGGCCTGCATCCTCTTCACCTGCCCCACCTCCCACAGTCCTTTGGAGAATACAGTAGGACAGCAGTGGCGAGACTTGCAGTCGGCCCACACAGTCACATATGGTGGGGACCCAGCTCCATATCCCTAAGAGGTCTTGGGGCCCTGGGGCTACTCCAAGGCAAGGTAGGCACCCTGGAGCCATAGCAATACCACCCAGGACAGAGCCTGGACCTTCAGAATGTGGAGGACCCATTCCCAGAGGCCACTGGGACTGGAGGGACCCTGGAATGGTCAGTGGAGAGGCAAGAGTGAGCCCAAGGATGGCCAGAGGCCTGCCTTCAGAGCTGCCCCAGCTGTGCCTCGAGCCTGCCCTCCAGGGCACCCCAGAACTGCACCCCAGAAGATGCCTGGCCTAACTAACTCTCCCAGAAGTCAGAAGTCAGAGGGCAAAGGTCCCCACTGGCTTCGTTGACTTGGGGTCCTCCCCTAGAGAGATGGACCTCCTTAGTCTGGGACACTCAGTTTCAAGAAACCAGGTTGGGACTGGAACCCAGGACTTCCTGCCCTGCTCGCCCAGCTCTGACAGTTCTGTACCGCAGGAGCACCGCCCACAGCAAGCCCTGCCAGCCATGGGGGTGCCCCGCCCAGGGGTGCCCCGCCCACCCCAACACTGGGGAGGCTCTAGGGGGCCAGGAGGGTCTCAGAGTTCCAGCAGTCTCACGTCCAGGAGGATGGTCTCCTTTGCCTGGTGAAAGACAGCGTGGCTTAGGGCAAGTTGCTGGCACAGAGACAGGAAGGAGAGGGTCTTGGCCTTCCAAAATGTTTACTACATCAGGAAATTAACTCACTACGCACGGGCTTCAGTGACAATAGTGAAAACACTCATGCTGGCTCCGGACGAATGGAGTCCGCCCAGCCCACAGCTCCCTACTTTCAGGGGAAGCCATGAGGACTCAGGTAGGCTGGGGTCACAGACCCTCCCCTCCCTGCCTCACGGCCACCCGCACTGCCAGGGTAGGAGGAGTGCACGCTTGTCTTCATCCGTGCCCGACCGAGACCCCCTCACAGCCTCAGGATGGTGCCCAGGAGGACGGACACAACACTGGCAGGGGCAGGTGCCGAGCTGGGCTGCTCCCAGCCATCCTGGCTCGCCCCACACTAGCCTGACTGGTCCAGACCAGGGCCGCAGGAGGTCAGGCCACTTGTGCAGGCTCTGGGCAGCTCTAGATCAGGCTGGGACGCAGATGCTGATGGGGGAAGGGAAGTGACCTGAATAGGGAGGGGCACCCCACAGCCACCCTGCCTCTCTGTGCCTGCAGAAGCTGCTGCCGGAGCCCTAGAGCACAGCTTCCAGCTCCTGCCGGCCGCGTGGCCTCCAGCAGGGTAGGCCCAGGCAGAGCCCCATGGGAAAGGGACTCAGGGGAGGCCCGGTCCCCCGCGTCCCTCCTCTGCTCTCCTAGCCCTCCAGCCTAACGCAGCAGCCCCTCAGTGCACCCTGCCTGCTGCCCCTCATCCACTGGCCTGCAGTTCTTTGATGACACTCCTGCCCTAGCCCCCGGGTCGTTCTCCAGCAGGTGTTCCCAGTGCTAGGGGGGCTCTTACCCCATGTGTTCACACGGGCCTGCAAAGAACCAATGGGGAGGTGCCCTGTGCAGAGTGGCCGCAGCTCACCAAGCTCTGGCAGCTATAGACACACGTCCTGCTGGTTCTCGCTCTGCTCCCCGCCCCCCCGTGGGACAGCAGATCACTCCCACAGCTCAGCAAGACCATTCCCAACTCAGTAGGACCTTTCTGGGGGACTCACAATCACCACAGGCCCCTCCTCCACCCACCCAGGCACCTGGGTGCCCCTCAGTCTCTCCCAAGACCCAGGGCCCTGTCTCAGGTGCCCAGCATCTGCTCAGCCTCCTGCTTGGCGAATACCACTGAGTCTCAAGGACTGGTCCACAGACCTCTGCTCCCTGAGCTGTGAGCCCCTGGTCATGCAGACCACCATGGATGCCAGCGAGGCCTGCCTGGACATTCCTGCTCCTGAGAGCATCGCAGCCTGAACACTCCATTCTGTGGGTTTGGAAAAGTACATGGCCCATGACCACAGGGTCCTAAAGTGCAGGGGTGGTGGGGCAGAACTCGGGTGCAGCACTTGAGGGAGGAGTCTCAGCTGTTTTCACACCTGGGCAGCCACAGTAAAGACTCTGCACGCTGTGGGGGAGGAGGGAGGGCCCCCCCGCTGGCCTTGACCCTTGGCCTGCTCTAGAGGGAAGAGCCGAGTGGGAGCCGAGTGCAGGACTCAGGACATCCTTCCTCTGACATGGGGCAGGAGGCAGAGGGCCTGAGGCCCTGCACCACTGGGCACTCACCCTCACAGGAGCAGGACTGCTACACCAGCCCCAAGCCCCAGGAAGACCCTGCCAGTCCTCATGGTTGCTCAGCCTCCACCTCTGGCCCCTCCAGATACCTCCCCCACACCCAGACTTCCCCTTGCCCGTCACCTTTGATTCTAGTGGCCATCCATTCCAGACTCTGGAAGAGGTTCACCAGAGCCCAGCCCACCTTACCAAGACCTGAACATGACTGTGCCCAGTCCCTGCTGTCTGGGATTCTTGCTGTGTCCCACATACACATCTAGGGGCATCAGGATCCTCAGGTTCGCTTGGCCTCCACTGGGGTGGGACTTGTGACCCTCCACTTTCAGAGTAATTAACCATCCCCATACTGGCCTTCTAGCTGGCATAGGGCACCCTCCGTGAGGAGTGGCTCCCAGTGCCAAGGGGCTGGCTGATGCCAGGCTGCTGGGCTGGGTGCCTGGCATGCAGCTCTGCCCACTCACCTGCTGGCCACGCCCTCACCAGGGCACAGAGAGGCCGAGCCTAAGCATCACTGTGGTACTGGCTGAGGCCAGACCGGCTCAGCTGTGCTCCAGCAGGGGCTGCCAGCCTCTGTCCTCCCCTCAGACAGCCGAGTGGGCCACAAGGTGGCCTCGCATACTGGCCTGGCACCCAAGTTCCCTCACTGGGCACGCACTGTCACAGAAGTGGGGGTGCTGGGCGGGGCCACGCAGAGCCCAGGCCCTGCACTCTATTCCCTGGTGAATCCTTAGGAAGGCCCCAGGTTCTCCCTCGTGTTTCCCTGCCAGGAATTCAGCTTGCTTTTTAGCCCAGACGGACCCACTCGACCTGCACGCACTCGCCCAGGCATGTGTTGGGCACCTATTGCCTGACGAGGCTTCAGGTCCCATGTGCCCAACTGAGGACAGCTGGGTCCTTGAGTGGAACAAAGGTTTTAAGGGCAAAGCCATGTCCCCACCCTCACCACAAGGACCTGCGTGCATTTTTCTCCAAGCCAACCTGAAGCCCACTCGGAGGGAAAATTACCCCAGGGCCAAGGTGTCCCTTAGTCCCAGGCTGCCCAGAATGACTGCCTAGAATACCAGGAAATATGCTGGGCAGGGCCAGGATGGCTGCTTTGTCGTCTTAGACACTGGCATCACTGTCTGTGGGGTGGCAGGGGGTCACTTCCTGGGGCCAGACAGGATTGGGGCCCTCTGCACCCTTCCTGGTCCTCCTGGGCCACCTGCTCCCCTACCTCCCACTCCGTTCACTCTGGACAGCCCTTCCTGGAGTTCAAAGCCTCAAAGACAAGTGTCAGCCCCAGTCAGCCGCCCAGTTCCATGTGCTTTGCTGAGCTCCCTGGGTGCAGGTGATGGGGAACAGCTAGCCACAGGCAAGGGGTTCAGAGGGTTATTTCACAGGGTTCTTTTACTACTGGATGCCCAGTGGCCTCTGAGTAGGAGTCTGGGAAGACAAGTTTTGGGGGCCAGTAACAAGTGAGTTCTAGAGCACCCCTCCTCCTGGTTTAGGCCCCTTGTTGTCATGGAGGTCAGAGGCTGGAAGTAGGAAGAAGCTAGAGGAAGTTGTGCTCTGCAGACTCAAGGCAGCCAGGGCAGAAGGTTTAGGATGACCTGAGAGGCTGCGGAGGCTGAGGTCCAAGAGAGGGGCTTAGGCCAGACCCAGTAGTGCAGGCTGCCCACCCTGCCAGGCTCAGGCTACTAGTGGCCACAGGGAGCAAGTTCCCATGCTGTTCAACACTTCACACTAGGGAAGCCCTGCTTGCACCATCCTGCTTTGATATCTCAGTAGGGGCTGCTGTGGGACTGGGTGCCCCAGAACTCACCACCTTGGCTCATTGGGCCCCTTGACTACTGCTCCCCCTACCTTTGTGTCCATTCCAGCACTGGCCATGCCAAACTACCTGCAAGTTCCCCCAAATATCAGCACCTCTCTCTCCTCTATCCCCCAGCCTGGATCGTTCCTCCTGCTGCCATGGGCAAACTCCACATGGGCCATTGTACAGATGCTCCACATGGGCTTAAGGGTGTAGTGTAGCCTCAGAGGTCTGATCAGAGGAAGGAGAGGCCTTTACTTCCAGGAAGCTCATCGAACATATCCAGCAGAGTTTTTCTCTGCATCAGCCCTCAGGACAATCTTGGGAACCCATCTTACACAGACAACCAGGACCAGAGAATAGTACTTTTCCAGGTCTTGCAGTACCAGAAGAGACCCTTCCCTGAATGCCATCACTGGGACCTCAGCCCCTTGGAATGCCTGTGTGCTCGCGTCATCTCCAGTTTGGAAAATAGAAAGTCCCGAAGGGACAGTTCTATATCCTGATCCTGGTCTCAGACATGACTGCTAATGGCTCAAAGTCTATAAGTCATAGATGCAGGAGACAAGATTGAGGCTGCATTGCATTTCATGGCAAAGGAATTCATTGAAGTTTTCTTAGCAATGGACTTCCAGTTATCAAATCAGAAAGTTACAGAATTGTGTGGAAATAGTCATGGGTGGATGAATGAATAGATGAATGGATGGGTGGATGGGTGAATGGATGAATGGATGGGTGGGTGGATGAATGTATGGGTGGATAATGGATGAATGGATGGATGGTTAAGTAAGAGGGTAGTAGATAGATAAACATTAGTGGACAACTGAAAAGTAGACTAGAAGTGTGGATGTACGAGCTGTTTGCTGGGTGGATAGATACGGTTAGGTAATGGTGCATGGATGGATACGTGGTGAATGGGTAGATGAACAGAAAAGAGTAAGCCTGGATGAGTATATGGCTAGGGTGCCAAGGAGATAGAAAAGTAAAGGGCTGGATGAGTCAATCAGTTGGGGCAAGTGGGCAAACGATATATGGATGGATGGATGGACAGGTGAGTAATTAGATGAATAAGTGTATGGAAGGGCAAGTAGATGGCATGAGGAGACAGGTGGATGGAAGAATGGATCTGTGATGAAGCAGACAGATGAGTGAGTCATGAAATGGGTGGATAGAGAGTACTAGAACCACAGAAGGGTAGGTGAAGGGGTGGATGAACGCATTCAAGAAGGCATGAGCAGACGCTCGCTGACAGGGAGCCTGTTGAGTGGGTGGATGGATGGGTGGGTGGATAAGCAGGTGGATGGATTGAGGGATGCGTGGATGGCAGGTGGAGGGAGGGAGAGATGGATGGATGGGTGGATGAAAGAGGGGTGGAGGGGTGGATGGGTAAGTGTTTGGGTGTGGATGTGTGGATACTAGTGGGCATAGGAATGGATGTGTGGGTGGGGGAGTCGGGGGGACATGGAAGGGCAGTTGGACAGCTGGATGAGAGAGGAGAAAGTAGATACTTAAATGGCACTTTTATTTTTTGGGCCTAAGGTCCAGTCTGGTCACGAGGAGTGGCTGCAGAGGTACCCTCCACCCTGTGATCTGTAGTTGCATGCTGGGGCCTTCAGGCCACAAGGCAGTATGGCTTCTCAATCCCCAAATAAGGTGACAAAGTCCGCTCTGGCAGGGCTAGGGAGCAGGAAGTCCGGGTGGGGTGGGAGGCCCTGCTCCCGGAGCTGAAGTCAGTTCCTTCTTTTCTAAACAATGGGGCTTGGCTTGATCCCTGCCGCACCTCCACCCTGCTCTGCCCAAGTTCCACCTCATCTGATGGGGTGCTGGGCCCTAGTGCAAGATGCAGGGACCTGGGGGCGGGAACAGAGGCAGAAAAGACCAAGGCTCGGCAGGGACCCAAGGCCCCCAGGCAAAAACTCTTCCTCCCCTTAGGCCGCACTGCCCAGGCTGCTTTCTGAGGGGCTCAGGAGTGGGCAGGGTGATGTCTCCCATCCCCTCACCTCACTGTCATATTTCTGTCTTCTTCAAGACCCTGACTGGAAGGCCCAGCCTCCCCTCTTGGTCCTCTTCCCTGAGGTCATCCTGCATGTGTCGTTCCTTCCCTTCCTTCCCTTCCCTTCCTCCCCCTCCCTGCCCACCTTAGCCAGCATGGCAGGGGAGAAGACTGGAGGGGTAGAATAGCCCCACCCAGATGCCAAGGGAGGACAGAGGGAGGAGGGAGACTGAGTCAGCTGCTTTTCCAGGGGCCAAGCACCAGGCTTTCCAAGCAGTGGGTCCTGGGATTGAATGACCACAGGAGGGAAACTTTGGGATCTTTCAGGCCTGACCAAGGGCCAGGAGGCATCGCCCTCCATTGCCTTCCAGGCCACTGTGCCCAGCACTGTCCTTGCCAAACAACAGAGGCCAGGGGGCCCGTCAAGACGGTGTTCTGGGGGCTGACCCCTGGTCCTTCCTGCTCACATTCCAGCCCACCACATCTCTCTGCAGCTCAGGTCAGGGCCTCCTGTCCTCCTGTGTTGGTGGGACAAGCTGAAAGTCAAGGAACCCCAGAGGCTCGCGGGACAAATGCCTGAATGTTCTAGGGCCTCTGAGACTCCGTCCTCCCAGGGGCTGCCTGGGAACCCAGAGATGGCTTTGCAGCACTCGCCACCTCTGTGGCCCTGGGATCCCTGCCAAATGCAAATGAGGCCCCCCCAGGGCAGGGGCGCTATGGCAAAGGGCTGGAAAAGCTGAAGGGACAAGACATAGACCAGGCTGGTGTAGCCCTCCCCACCTCCCACAGTGTCCTGCTCTGACTGTTCTCAGGAGAGTCTGGCTGGGCAATGGCGGCAGTGGTCCCGCATCATACCTCCCTGCGGGCTAGGCGCCGGCAGCATGTCCACAGCATCCCTCCTGAGGTGGTCAGGACTGTCTGGCTACAGGCAGAAAGCAGTTTGTCCCAGGTGAGTGACTTTCCCCCCACCATGCGCTGGGCTGCAAGCGCAGCTGGCCCAGCTCCTGGACACCACCCAGGCTGGCCCAGCTCCTGGACACTACCAGGCCACCACGTCCTCTGAAACCCACTAGGGCCCCTGCAGCAGTCCACTGCCAGGTGAGGCAGAGCCAGCACTTCCTCATCATCAGATGAAAAAATGACCAAATGATGTGGGGGAGATAAAGGCCCACGGGTGGCCCCAGAGCCATGGGTGAGGCAGGGGACCCCACACACCCACACACCCACACATATGCAGCGGGCCTCCTGCCTCTAGGCCTCCAGAGCTCTGTCTTTGCTCAGGGTCTCAGTGGCCCACAGACCCTCTGCTGCCACCCTACCCCAGCATGGGGCCCCTAGTGAATGTGCCAAGGTCCCTGAGCCCATCCCAAAGGCCCCCAGGTCTCTGCCTGCTCATAGCAGGGAGCCAGCCTGCATGGTGATGGCATCCCTGGCCTGCTAATCTCCTCTGATCCTGACAACCTCCAGCTGAGGGCAGCCACAGGGACCCAGGCAGTCTAGAGGTGGTACAGAAAGGGGCCAAAGGGTTGGCTTACTCCTGGGACCACCTCCACCCAGTGCCAGGATGCAGAGCCAGCCTAGCCATAGAGGTCCAGCCCCCAGGCAGGAGGGTCTCTAGAGACTGCTCAGTGTCCCTCAGCCCTGGTGTGGCTTGGGCCCAGCCTGTTGCTAGGATTAGTGCTCGGATTAGCCCACCAGCTCTCCAGAGCCTTGAGGTCCAGTCACTGGTGCTATAGAAACCTGGCTGCAGGCTGTCGGCAGGGGACTGGCCCCTCCTTGGCAGGCTCTTCCCTGCAGGCCTGAGCCTGGGCTCCTGAGGAAGGGCCAGAGGTATAGGGACAGTGTTGGCCTGGGCCTGAGCCCCCAAGCTGTCCTGTACTGTGCCCTGCTCCCTCCTCTGCAGAGCACTGTGCCCTGGGAAGTTTTGGGCTTCTAAAATCAGCTATTTTCCAGATACTGGAATGAAAACAATGGCTGGGTCATTTTGTGCTCTGAGTGGAAAGGTGGAGATTTATTCTCACCCTCACTGAAGCTGCTGAGTCAGGAAGCATCTTGGCTGGTGCACTGGGTCCCCCAGAGTACACCTGAGAATTCCCTGCCCTAGCTCAGCATAAGCCATCTCCTCGGACCCCCTTCTTCTGGCCCCTGCTGCCCCCTCTGCCCAGACACCCATGTGCCTCTGCTCTGGGTTCCAGCATGGCCAGGAGTCTGGGACCTGGGTCAGGCCTTGGTGGTGAGGCTGATCAGGGGGCAGCTTAAGAGGCCCTGGGAGCTCCTGTGATGCCCAAGTGGCTGGCCCAAGGAAGAAGGAAGGATGCGACCGCCTGGGGAGGGCACAGCCAGTACCAGGGCCAGGCCCTTCGCAGGACGCAATGCCCCCCTGATCCCCATGTGCCTTTCCCCATGGCCTCTTCCATTTCTCTGGTTGTCCTGCAGACCAGGGGGTAGTCTTGAATTCTTTGCAGCTGCTCAGCCCCCCACACCCATCCTGCTCTGACCACCTGTCCCCTTCCTTCCCACCTGGCCCCCGTGGCTTTCCTGCTGGGCCAGGCACCCCACGTCTCCTGACTTTGGCCCTGGGCCCTCTCAGTCCGTTCGCTTAGCAGCGCAGGAGCCTCAGCACCTGAGACGGCTCTCCACTGGCCCCCTCCCACCTCTCTCAGGGCCTGTGGAACCTTCCAGTGCAGCTCCCCTGGGCCTCGCAGTCATGCTTGCAAACCCCCCCTGCCTGCCCCCGCCTCAACACACTCCTTCCCAGGGACGCAGGCTGCTGCCCGCGGGCTCCACACTTCCTGCTCCTGCCCATGCACGTTCCCTGAGACGTCCACCCTGGTGCTTGGTAGATGAGTGGGTGATGGATGTATGTGTGTGTGTATGTGCCTGTGTGTATGGGTGCTGGAGGGTGTGTGGATGGATGGGTGGGTGGGCAGGCAGATGGGTAGTTGTGGTGAGTCGATACATGGACCGATGGATGGACGGATGGGTGAGCGGGTGATGGATGGGTATGTAGATGAATAAATGGGTGGGTAGATGCACAGTAGATTGGTAGGTGCCCCTTCCCTGGATGCCAGCCAGGAAGTGGGGCCAAATGGAAAGGCCCAGGTGAGCATCTCTCTGCCTAGACCACTCACCCTGGCCTGAGGACGACTCCTGGACCCCAGAAGTTGAAAGGCCAACATACAGGTGCACAGCAGGACTGAGGAAGTGCCAGCTGCCGAGAGTGGACCCCTTTGAGCTGTGCCTCCTCTGGTGACTAGGCCACACTGGACCATCTGTGGGCTGCCTTGGTGATCTCCATGGGCCCAGGCCTCAAGCCAAGCCCCTCTCTGTCACCCTGATTGCTGTCCCTGTGGCATACGGGTCATCCCCCTGTGGTTGTGGACTCTCTGCCTCTGTCACCCCTGCTCTGCTTGCTGCATGGCAGAGGTGGACTTGCTCAGCACTGGCAGCTCCAGAGGCGAGCCGGCCAGCTCAGGGCAGGGCTGCAGAGGCTGACCCTCAGCCTCACCCCCTTGTTCTGCTGCAGTGCCTGACCTCACATCTGTCTCCCACTGCCCCTTGCCCACTCCTAGCAGTTTCTAGTTCATACCTGCCAAAGACTGTATTAGTTACCTTTTATTGCATATCAAATTGCCCCAAAATGTAATCCAATAAAGACTCAGACCTAAGCATTCATGATAGCAGCTTCCGGGGGTCAGGGATGCAGGGGCAACCTCGCTGGGTTGTGGTTGCCCAGGGTCTCCCAAGGGGCTGCGGTCACGCTCTCAGCCAGGGCCACAGCCACAGAAGCCTCAGCTGGACTGGTGCAGCTCCTTTCAAGGTGGCTCACACATGCCTGGGAAGGTGGTGCCTCCGTGGGTGAGAGGCTTGGCTCCTCCCCTGGACCTCTGCACAGTGCTGCTTGGGTGCCCCCGCGGCAGGGCTGCTGGCTTCCTCCGGAGCATGTGAGCCAAAGACAGAGAGAAGATGACACTGTCCTTATTCCCCAGCCTCAGAAGTCACCCATCACTATCTGGTGATACAATTGGGTCCTGATGACTGGGGGGAAGCTGCTCGGGGAGGTGGGGGAGTATCTGGACAGGAGGCTGCCCTGAGAGGCTCCTGGGCTATGTTGGAAACTGGCTACCAAGGTCAGTGATAATCTGTCCTTTTATCTACAACAAAATGGCATGAAACAAAAGACGGTGATGCAGCCCCGAATCAACCACTTGGCACCTGGTGGCCTCATCCAGCCAACACCTTTGCCCTCATTCTTTTCCTTTCCCTGGAAGCCCCTCGGTCCCTTGTGCTCCCGTCCTCTGCCCCATCGCCTCCCTGACCCTCTCTTGCACTCTCCAGATGAGCCCCTCGGCCCCCGGAGCCAGTCCCACCCCATCCCTTCCACCTCCCATTTCCTCAGGCCGCTCCTTCCTCTGCCCCTCTCGCCCTCTGCCTCTGGTCCTGGTACATCCCCTGGTGACTGCAAGGGAGTGGCAGGGCACTTGGCGCTCTGAGACTGAGGCTGTCACTGTCCCAGGTGCCACGGGGCCCTGAGACCCTTCAATGCACCATGGAGGGGAGCCCACTGTTATTCATGCCCCCACAGCATGGCAGACTCCCGAGCCACAGGAGGGGAGAGACCAGGGGTCACTGAGTGGGAGGCAGAAGGGCCCTCGCGCAGCTGCCCTCCCAACCTCAGCCAAGACCCTGGGACTCTAGAGCCCCAACCCAGCTGCCAGGGCCTCTCAGAGAAGGATGTCAGGCAGGGAAGTGGCTATGGGGTCAGTTCCGTCTTCCCTGGGCTCCAGCTCCTGGTAGAGGGAAGGAAGGGGGGGACTTGGGCAGCGGCCAACTGGAAGTCAGGTGGCCCAGGGCCTCCAGCCCTGCACCCCTTACCTTACCCCTGCCAGGACTCCTGGGCCTGGCATTTCAGAGCACTGCTCCCCAGTGCTGCCCCAGGCTGGAGGGGCCAGGGCTTTGCTGGAGCATCACCGACAAGGCAGAGGGGCAGCCCCTGGCTTCTCCCTGGCCTTTCCCCATAGCAGCGCCCAGTCCTGGCCATGGGCAAGCCTAAGTCCCCAAGGCCACCACCCGCCCCTGGGAGCTCCTGGCTCAGCACCGCCAGTTGGAGCGGAGCATGGAGAAGTGACGCCCGTCGTGCGGGCCACGTCAGAGGGCCCCGGGCTGGAGCCGAACAGGGTCATTTTATTTTTATTAAAAAGCAAAACCTAAACCAAAAAAACAAAGTGATTAAATTTCTTCTCAGAACAGCAGGCCCTGCAAGTCAGGGAGTGACCGTCTCGCTGGGTGCATGGGACCCTCAGCTGTGGAGCAGGAAAAGAACACAAACAGGAAACAGCTGGTTTTCCCTGACGTGTGGGGAGGGCTGGGGTCCTCAGGACCGGGGTCCTCAGGACAGGGCGGCCTCTATGGTGGCCCTGGAGCCAGGTACTCAGCTGGGCGGGGCTGTCTGTCCCCAAGAAAATCAACATGTTGGACGCCCCCATACCTCTGTGCTTCCTCCTGGCCAGGTGAGTGTGGGGTGCGTCCAGGAGGATGGCCCCACACACAGACCACTGCTGAGGGGTGCAGCTTCTCTGAGGGTGCTGCCACCAAGAGCCAGGCTTTCTGTGGGGACAGAAGAGTGGCGTGGGGGGGGTCCATGGTCCATGTGAGTGGCAAACCGCCCAGTGAGGGGCCTGCAGGGCAGGGCTGCAGGGAATGCAGCCTCTCAGCGCCCCTCCCTCATGCCTGCAGCCCCCTGTCAACGGGATCCTGGGCGTGGCAGAGTGGGCTTCCGCCTCCCACCCAGGTCCTGGTGGGGAGGGCTACCTCGTTAGGCCTGAATCTGGAGTGAAGCTGGGAACAGGACAAAGGAGGGAAGGAGGCCTGGAAGGGAACTCGGAGCAGGGCCTTGTATGGTCAGAAGCTTGCCCAGCACAGCCCCACAGGGTGGGGCCACCAGAGTCCTAATCAGCTGATATGAAGGCGATGGGGTGGGGTCTCAGGAGGGGAGCCTGGCCAGGACAAGGGGCAGCTGTGTGCCCTGGTGGTGGGCAAGGAGAGGCCTCAAGCAGAGGGACCAGGCAGATGGCTCTGTAGGGACCTGGGCGGGAGCCCCCATAGCTCCTCTTGAAGCCAGAGCCCCTCAGGGGCAGCGGGCTCAGTGCCCGTCACAGGGGGAACTCAGAAGTGTAAGATCTGCTTCAGTGACAAAGTTAAAACCCCCAAAGCCTGCTTCAACGTTGGTGATGACGCAGGGACGGCCCTGCTCTGAATCTCGGGTTCAGGTAGGCTCACGACAAGCGGGGTCTGAGCCAGGAGTAGGCAGGTATGGGGTTAAGCAAGCCAGGCCAGTTTCACCAGAATGTTCTAAACAGAAGGCATCTAAAACAGTAAATGCTCTGTTCCAGGCCTACGACGGGTGGAACTGCGGGCAGCAGTGTGAAGTTGGAGATGTAGGTCAACAGGCAGAACAAAGTCCGGAAATGGACCCGACTACCCACGAGGGGAACAGCAGTGGTGCCGTGGGGAACATGGGCCTGCACACCCCACCTGACAGCTCAGACCCAAGAAGCCCTTCAAAGGAATTAAGGGGAGTTACCTTGTCAATCACCTTGAGGTAACTTGTTCATAAATTTGAAATAAAATTAGACAAGTGGGGAAACTAATATCCACACCAAAACCTGCACCCAGATGTTCACAGCAGCTTATTCATCATCACCCAGACAGGGGAGCAACCTATGTCTTTTGTGGGTGAGTGGAGAGACACACAGTGGGACATCCACACAGGGCATGCTGTTCAGTGTGGAGAAGTTAGCTCTTAACCACAAGTGACTTGGGGACCCTAAGAGCATGGAACCCAGTGCACAAAGCCAATCTGCACAAAAGGGCACAAGTGGTTTGAGTCTCACTCTATGACATCCAGAGAAGGCTAGGAAGGAGAGAGTGAAAAGACAGGTGGCGGCCAGGGACTAGGGTGGGCTGGGGCAGGAACAGGTGCGGCCGGAGGACTTTTGGGGCAGGGAAACTATTCTGCATACTACGGTGAGGGTGGGTACCTGTCATTACACACCTGTCCTGTGCAGAGAATGTGCATTCCAGGAGCTGCCCCGCTTGGTCTCTGGGCTTCAGTTGGCGGCATGCACTGGTTCTCACCCTGATGCAGAATGGCCCTCAAGGAAGCTGGGCCTGGGGTGTGAAGGGGGTCCAGGGAGTTCTGGACTTTCTGGGCAGTTTTTATGTAGCCCTCATGAGCTTCTGCTCTTGCCCAAGGACGGCCTTGCTGCTCTTTGATGGCATGGCCCCAGGCTTTCCACATGGCTCATCCTGTGTGACCCCGTGCTCATGGGGTTTCTGTTACACAGGGACACTGAGGCATGGTGAAGCTGGGCAACATGCCGGGGTTTCTAGTGGCCTCTGCAGCAGAACTGGTGGCCCCTGAGCCCAGGCTCCTGGGCTTCAGCTCTCAGATATTCTGGCCTTAGGACCCCTTTCCAATCCTAGAATTTACTGAGGATCCAGAAAGAGGTTTTGTTGATGTGAGATTGTACCTATTGCTATACACCATGTTAGAAGTTACAATTGAGACATTTACATTGTATTTTTAAAGAAAAAATTAAAGCCGTAGAAATGAACTAATTTAAACTCGAAACAAAAGCTCACTGCATATTAATATCTCTTTATAAAACAACTAGGCTCTTCGAAACGAAAGAGGTGCAGGGAGATGAGCGTGTTGCTTTACGTTCCGCGAACCTCTGTGTCTTGCCGGGCTCATAGGTTCCTAGACTACCGCTGCATTCAGACCATCTGGTGGTGGTGCTTGCTCGACCTGGAACACGTGTGAGGACATCAGGAACCCCTGCAGGCAGAAAAGGGAGAGATTTCATAGTCTTTTCAAACACTTGTGGATTTTCTTCTTGATCACTACCCCAAAACTCAGCAAGTGATCTCCTAAAGATGAACTGCACCGCAGGCTCTGAGCCCTATTCTCAGACTCCACCAGTTCAGGAGAGGATGAAGATGCATGAATGCACCTGGAGCTGGCGGGATCCCGGGATGGAAGAGGACAGGGGTAGAAGCTGTGGTGCCATTCACATGCAGCCTGGGCTTTACCTCATAGTCAAGGGCCAAGGTCAGGGTTTCAGCTGCTGGAAACTTAGGACACCATGTAAGATGCTACCAAAGGGAGACCCGGGTGAGGAGGCTCGGGAGCTCTAGGCTGGGACAGGGACAGCTTGTCTGTAAATCCAAAATTATAGCCACATAAAAGGGTCATCGGGGAAAAGGCACTGGTCCTGCTGCATGACTGAAGGGCCTTTTCCTATGAGTAGCATCTGTACTGAGAGTTTGGGAAGTATCTATCCAGTGATGTGCAGAGCCCATGGAAATCTCCCCTTCACCACCATCTTGACACCAACTTCTCAGAAAGGTCTGCAGGGACTGGAAACTTGCCTGGATCAAGGGGGCGGGGGCGCATGAGTTCTGCTTGGAATCCCAAAAGCTGCCATCACCGGATGACTCCATGCTCGCCTGTATTCAAGGAGCTGGGGAGTCCACTGTCCCCCAGGAAGACTACAGTTTGGTCTCCCTTGAAATCAAAGTGTTGCATGGGTCAGTTGAGCTCATAACGCAGGCCGCCACTTGCTCCCATGCAGGGGGAGCCTCTTCACACAGAAGATGGAAGAGACGCTCCGCAGGGTCCATATTTCATGGGATTCATAAAGTTTGCTGCTCCACCAGTGAAGCCAGCCAACGTCCTGGCCCTGCGGCTGCTTCTCAGGGTGAACCTGCAAGCTCGGAGGTTGCTGCACCAGCCCCCGGACCCCACACAACCACACTGCCCCTCGTCAGGAAGCCTTGGTGGGAGCATTGTCCTGCCCCATGGGTTTGTCCTCTCGGCACCCCACTTCTCCAGACTGCACTCTCCAGGCACGCCTCTTCCGGGGGCTCACCAGCTGTTCCTTCCCTATCTGCACCCTCTGCAGCAGAGCCCCTACCCCAGCGCACAGCCTCTTACCTGGACGTTGTCTGTCTCCTGTTCACTCAGGCTGGAAGTGCCCCTGACAGCCTGTCCCACGTGGCTGTTACTGCGCCATGCACTCCTTCCCCAGATCTGGGGTCCAGAGCAATGCCTGCCCCTGGTTGCAAAGCTGATGCTCTGCTGATGGCAAGCAGAGCAGATTGTGGCAGGAGCTGCACCCCTCAAGCTGGAGGTTGCCCAGGTGCTTGCTCAGGAGCAGCTCTTGGATGGTCTCCAGCTCCCTGGCCTGCCGCAGGGAGTTGGCCTCCAGGTCCCAGTGCTGCTGCAAGGAATTTCCATGGAGCTTGCGGTGGGCAAGAGTTACCAGGATCGGAGGGGCAATCCCCTGAACTTCCTCTCTCCTGTGCTTTCCAGGGAGCAGAGGATTCCATCCCCTGCATTCAGACCGGCTGGTGCAGGTGCTTGCTCGACCACCAGGCCCCAGGCCAGGCCCCACCTGAGCAGCTCCTCCCTGTTGCAGGCCTGTCCTGCCACAGCCAGAGGGAGGAGCTGAAGGCAGCTCCAGCCCAGCACTGTACCAGCCAGCATCCTCACTCATTCTCACCAGAAGAGGATGCACAGAGCACCTGATACCACTGCCGAGCTCAGGGGATCCCAGGCACCCCCGGGCACAGAGGGCCTGGCCTATTTGAGCATCCAGAGGGACCCCAGACCTGGTGAGAGCGCCTCATCCAGCTGAGAGAAGCCTTGGGCCTGAGCAGCTTGTAGAGGGCAGGCCTGTGGGCCCCCAAACCACCCCTTTCTCAGAACCTCTTCTTCCGTCCTTCTGCTCCAAGGGGAGCCTGGCCTTCCCCACGACGCCCAAGGAGGGAGCTGACACTGGGCACAGCTTCTCTTCTCCGAGCCTCCCCTTCCCTTCCTGCAGCACTTCCGAGCTCCAGGCAGCATTTCCTGGGCCCAGAATCTAGGAGCTGCCTGGAGGAGTGGGCACCAGGGCCGGAGAAGAAGAGGGGGAAGAGAGACACAGCAGCAGGCAGGCACCATGAGTGACCCGAGCTTGCCTGTCTCCTGAGGAAGCCTAAGTCTTCTCACCCCGGGGATGGGGCTGATGGGTCAGAGTCTGCCCCAGAGCATTATGGGGGTGTGCGTGGAGGGCTTGTGACCCAGGATCACCTGAGAAAATGTGATGATAAATCCTTCTCATCAAGGAGTCTGGGAGGGCCTGGAGAACTGGGCAAGAGGAGCTGGTCACCACTATGTTCATGGTGGGGATATTGCCCAAAGTGAGCATGGGGCTGGACTCCCACCCCCAAAGCCATCTGGAGACACAAGGAGGGCTCTGGAGCAGAATCCTGAAGCTCCCAAGCCTTAGAACAGCTCTCCCTTGGCCTCAGGTCAGCACACAAGAATCTGGTGCCAATCCCAGGAATTCCCCCTCAGAGCACCTTTCTGAGGATGCCTGGACAGTGGGGTTGCCTGCCCACTCCACCTGTACACTGGGAGCCTGCAGCTAGTGGAAGAGGGTGGAGAGGAGATGACTGTGGCCAAGGAGAGGACTGTCTGGACAACATAGGTCCACAAACATCTCTTGCCATGGCCTTGGGAGGCAAGGGAATTTGGGCACCACCCCTCAACCACAGGAGGAGTGGGGACCATTACAATCGGCAGATCCATGACCCTGTTATTCTCTGCAGCCCATAATTATGTAATCAGCTCATTAAAGTCCTTGTTAGCTGCCAGCGCCTCCCTCTAGACGGTGTTTGCAGGGGCAGGCAGCTTGCCCGTCTGTCCTCCTCTACGTGACTGATGCTCAGCCCAGGGCCTGACCTGGGGTGTTCAAGAGCAACTAAGTGACCATTGACAAGTCACTTTCTCAGTTGACCACCAACAAAATGGGGAGAACTAGCTCTGCGTTTGGGGAGGAAGTGACAGAACAGATGTGCAGCAGGTAGCACAGAGTGGCCCTCAGTCCCTGGAAACTTGCAGGTGACGACGGCTTGTAGGCGGTGTGTTTGGCTGGATGTGATGGGAGGCAAGAGAGGAGAGTGCTGGCTCCCTGAATTCTGGCTCAGACAACTGTGTGCTGGACTGTCACTCCTTGAGGGAGAGCCCTGGAGGAGGAGCTGGTTGCCAACACAAAAAGCTTTAGGTACCACTGGATAAGGTGAGCAGGCAGGGGTCTATGCACAAACTCAGAGCCATAGAGCAGAAAGTCCACATTTGGCGGTTTCCAGGATGTATTCCGTCACTGAAGCTGTGGGAGTGAGTGGTGACCTCACCTAGAGGCCAACTCAGGGAAAGGGTGCCTGGTCAAAATGAGGCACACTGGCCCTTAGGGGAAGGGGGGAACAAAAAGGCAACCGAGAGGAGACAGTAAAACTGACCCAGTAGCCACAAGAGTGGAGGGAAAGCAAGTCCCAGGCTCCAGCAGACACTGTTCCACTGTCTCCTTGCCTCCACAGTCTCCGAGGAGAAGTCTGTGATCATTCAAGTCATATTCCCCTAATGGAATGTGCCATTTTCTTCTTTCAAGGTTTTCTTCTTGAATTTTCATTTCATCAGTTTGACTTTGATGAACTCAGCCACAATTTTCTTCAAACTGATCCTATTTTAATTTCAATGAACTACTTGAATCTGTAAGTTTGTGTTTTTAACCAATTTGGGAAGTTTTTAGTTGTTATATCTTTAATATTTTTTTGGCCTCCTTCTCTCTCCTCCCCAGTTACCCCTATGTTAAATTATTCTAAATGTCCTTGAGTCTCTGTTCATGTTTTTAGAATATTTTCTCTTTGTCTTCTTCACACTGGGCACATTATATTGATCTTCACATTCACAGAGTCTTCTTTCTGTCTTCATTCTATAGCTAATTCTTTCCGGAAAGTTCTTTTCTTAAATTCATAAATTGTACTTTCCATTCTAAACATCCATTTAGATATTTGTACTATGTTTTACTTGTCTGCTGAAATGTCCTGTCTTTTCATTCACTGTAAATACACTTTCCTTTATCTTCATGAGCATAGCCATAAGAGTTGTCTTGAGGTCCTCTTTTGATAATTCTAGAATCAGAGTTGGCCTCAGTTGTCTTCTCCCTTGAGAAAAAAAGCATACGTTCTGGCCCTTACATATGCTGTGTGATGTGGAATGGTACCCTGCACTCGTGAAGATTATGTTGCCGAGACCGTGGAATGTGCTGCACTTCTCTGGTGGGCACTGAAGTGTTTGCTGCAGCATGCCAATGGTCTTGATCAAGCTCCAACCGCAAACTGCCACCTCAGTTCAGACTGCTCTCAGACTGTACAATGCCAGGAACTTGGGCAGAGTTGATACATAAAGTTTGGGGTGCCCCCCTTCTCCAGCCAAGTTTGAAATTCTCATCTCACTCTCCAACAACTTTGGCCCCAAGATCCTTCTTCTGGTTTCTGTAGCCAGAAAAAAAAAATGGCAGGATTTCTATAGGAAATTTGATACCCACATTAAATTCCAATAGAAACCCTGACTGATCCTTAAAATCTACCTGCTTTGCAGGGTTCTCATTGGAAGATAGTCCTAGTGGGGAATGAGGGAAGAGAGCAAAGTGACTATAACTTATTGAGTGCTTATTCTCATAGAAAGACCATATGCTGATTCAGGTTGAAATATTTCCTGTTTCTAAGGTCTAGCACATTGGAGTTTGAAAGATATTTGTTTTTGGTTTGCTTGTTGTTTGGGGTTTATCATCACTATCTGCAGGAGTGTTTGTTGTTTTGTTAGAAGTTTACTAGCTTATACTAGAAGTGAAACCCAGAGAAATTTCTGGGTAGGGTGAGGGGGTCAACAGCAGCAAATGCTGCTGAGAAGTCAAGTCTGGGAAAGAAAAAGAGTATTGTTGAATTTGGCTATAAGAAGTATGGTGGTGGTCGTGGGGCAGGGGGGTTCTCGGAATAATGGGATACCAGGACACTGAGGACTGAAATCTTCTCCTGGATTAAGGAGAGTCTCTTTTTAGTCCAATTAAACAGCTATTCAACAGTCCTATTAAACCCTATTAAACAGCATTACAACTGGGAGTGTATCTTAGATTTTAAGTATGCTGTCAATGTTATTGTGTGGCTTTTCTTCCTTGGGTCTATTATTATGGTGTATTAATGGATTTCTTCATGTTCAGTCACTCTTGCTTTCCTGGAAACAAACTCTACTTGGTCTTGGTGTATTATTGCGTTAATTCAACACACTGCTGGATATATTTGCTAATTCCTTTATTGACAATTTTTGCATCTATCGTTACATGTGAACTGGGACTATGGATTTTCCTCCTTTGTGCTGTCATTATTACGTTTTGCTATCAGGATTATGCTAACATAAAACCCATTAGAATTTTGTCCTTCTTCTATGCTTGAAACATTTTGCACAGTATAGGAATGATCATGAGAGTTTTAAAAACTTGCCCATAAAACTCTCTGGGCCCTGTTCCTTTTTCTGGGGCAGGATTTTATAAATTTCAGTGGACAACCTGGTTATTAACATATTTAGATCTGCTAGGTCCTCTGGAGACAAGTTCCAAACAGATGTTCACTTTAAATTCCATTTAATCAACAAATATCTGTCAAACTCCAATGTGCTAGACCTTAGAAACAGGAAATACTTCAACTTGAATCAGCATATGGTCTTTCTATGAGAATAAGCACTCAATAAGTTATAGTCACTTTGCTCTCTTCCCTCGTTCCCCACTAGGACTATCTCCAATGAGAATCCAGGTAGATACTTGCTGATGTACAGTTGATGTGCACCCATCCACCCACCCATATACTTTTCCAACCATCCCTCCACTCATTCATGTAGCTATCCACTCACCCATCAATCCACACATTCATCCACCCATCTGCCCATCCATTCACACATTCATCCATCCATCCACCCACTTTCCACCCAT
Source organism: Geosciurus inauris (assembly GCA_004024805.1). NCBI lineage: Eukaryota > Metazoa > Chordata > Mammalia > Rodentia > Sciuridae > Geosciurus > Geosciurus inauris. Next base: position 67,395 of record PVHX01009596.1, read on the forward strand.
CCATGCATGGAAGTCTCTGTACTAAGTACCATTCTAGATATTGAGGGTCCAAGACTGAGAGCTATAAGCCAAGTGCTAAAGACCAAATTGAGATTCAAAATGGCCCCCTCAGGATAAAACCATTGACAGAAAAGAACATAAGATGTTGTTCTAGGATCCAGTGAACCAAGAACACATAGTGGCAGATCTGAGTGAGTAATTCTTAGATGTGCCACCCCCAAGCTCCACGCAGGGCTGGCCCCCTGTACAGCTCACCCAAGCAGCAGTGGGTGCTCAGCTACTGCCTGTGGAAATCAGCCTGGTGTGGAAGGAACTAGGGAAGAGGCCCAGGGCAGGACTCTGTAAGTGTTGGCCTGGGGACCTCCTTGTTGAGATGGTGAATTATCTCCAATTTCACTATGGTTGACCTGAGGGCCAGAATGGAGCTTGATTCCTTTTCATGGTTCTAGGGGCTCCTGTAGGACCTGACCTGGATAAATGACAGGGAAGGACAGACCCACTGTTGGGAGGCAATGAACTCGGTCCAGGATGTTGTGAGGTGTTCCCACACCAAGCTGGACATAGAATAGAGCGGCTGAGGGCCGAGGAGGGCTGGGAGGGCAGCAGTGGCTTAATCTTCGGAGGCTCTAGTCTAAGTTTCTTTCCCTCCACCAAACTCTGCACCCAGGTCCGGGGGTGGGGGAATCTCCCCCAGCTTCAGCCTGCCCCTACCTGCTGGGCACCAGCAGGTCCTTGGTCACTCCAGGGGCTACATCAGGAGAGGCCTCTGGAGCTGGCAGGGGCCTGGCTGGGGAGAATTCTAGGCATGAGAAAGGTGGGGGTGGGCATCACTGTCCCCTCTCCTCCCCCTCCACCAACTCTGCAGAGAACCAATTTGCCTTATCAGAAACTCCCGGCGAGTGGCTGGCTAACCAAATAGCTAGAATTCCTGCTCAGAGGCACATCTGTTCCTGATCGAGGGGAGGCCAGGGATGACAGGGGAGGGGGAGGCAGAGGCGCAGGCCAGACCTTCCCCAAATGATGCTCCCGGCCAGGCGCAGGGAGCCTGCCAGCCTGGCAGCGGGCTGCCCGGATGGCCTCGATGGCCTGCAGAGCCCGAGGCGGCCTCTCAGCCCTCTGCCAACTGGGAGCCAGGGCCTGCCCTCCTGGGGTGGGGAGGGGTAGAAAGACCCTCACCGCAGGCCTGCTGTGCTGCTGGACCACAGAAGCCCCTCCCAGCGGGAGTGCCTCCCCTTCTCCCACCTCGCACCCCACCTCCACCCACCAATGCCCCTGTCCTCTTAGCTCTGCTGGGCCCCACACTCAGAACATCTTTCTAGAACATGCTTCCGAGCGGCTCACTCTGCCCCTGAAAACACTAGCCGGCGCTCAGAGTCCTCCTAAGGTCAAGCTCAGCTCTTGGCTCAGCTCTGGGGCCTTTACCCTCCAGGCGCTTCCCTCTGCCAAGATGCCCTGCAGCCCTCGTGTCCCACTGACCGCTGCATACCCTTCAGATGCAGGAGGACCCCACGTCTCGCCCCCTTTGGAAAGTTGGTGGATCTGGCCCCGGTGATGCCCAGGGCCCCTTGGCCCAGGAGTCCCTTCTTTTGAGGTCTTGGCTTCTCAGCCTCCAGGGCAGCAGGGCAAGTGTGTGAGACGGAGGTGACAGGGAGAGGCCCGAGCAGAAGGGGACGAGGAGGGGAGGGCAACAGAGGGCTGGGAGGGCGAGACCCTGCCACCCCAAGTGCCAGAAAGAAGGCAAATGTTTTCTCCATGTTCTAATCTCCCTGGAGGGCTGGCTGCACAGGATAGTCTGGAGATGGGGAAGCAGCCCAGCCCCTCTTACTGGCCAGGACAGCTTGGGGTCCCGCGTGCCCCCACCCTTAGGCTCCAACAGGGTCCAAGTCCCCCACCCTAGTCAGCTCCTGGGGTGGCTTGTCTTCTCCAATGCCAGGCTGCAACACAGACCTAAGACCTTCTGGGGCTGCCAGCTCCCCACGGCAGAGGCGGTGCCCACTCTGGGCTCCACGCTGGACTGAATGGGTACTTCAGCCTTGGGTGATAAGGAGAGGAGAAGGGGGTGAGGGTGCCGAGGAGGCAGAGGCCACTAGGTGGGGGTCCCAGCACCCCATGGCCCTAGGCACCTGTCCTTGTACAGCAGGGGTGACTGCTTGGGGCCAAGCAGACCTGTGAAGGGGATCCCTTGGTGGAGGACAACTGGGGACTGCGGTGGTCCTATCCTCCCCTGTCCAGGGGGGGTTGAACTCCCGCTCTAGCTTCTAGAGGGATGTGCACCCCAATCTGCACCCAGGTCCCCAACAGCCCCGAGGGAAGAGGCCTCCCCTCCTGCCAGCCCTCCTCCTCCGCGTTGCCAGGCCCAGCAGTGCTTCCACCAGGCGCCCAGCGCCCGGCGAGGGCACTGCACTGAGGGAGGGCTGGCCGGGAATGTGCTGCAGCCAGTGTAAACAGATCGCTTCTGTCTGCTGGGGGAGGGCGGGGCGGGGAGGGAGTGGTCTTGGGCTTTGTTATGTTCTGAAAAAAAGGCAAAAAATTTGGGTCACAAACCACAACTGCTTTGCTTTCGGCATAACTGGGCATAAACAGGCATTTTCTCTTTGGTTTCTGGCGGTGGAGGCCTGGCTGGCTGGGGCTGGGAGCGGGAGAGAGGCTGGAGGCCTCACTAATGAGGCCTGAGGCCGTGGCCTCTGGGCCTGGAGGGGGCTGGGCAGGGCCAGGGCTCTGTGGAGCAGGTAGAGGCCAGGCTCAGGGTGCTGTTGCACTGTGGCCCCTACCCCAGGCCCAGCCTGGCTGCACCTGTGCAGAAGCTACAGACTGGGGGCAGGCCTGAGCCTCTGGGAAGAGGGGGGACCCTGGGAGCAAGGGTCAGTCAGGCAGGTGGACACAGTGGCTTGAGGATGGGGCCTGGTGCCTGAGGCCAGGAGAGCATTCAGCGATGAGGTGAGGAGGGCTGGGATTGACCCTCCAAGCACAGCGGCAGCAAGAGGGCCCGGAGTGCATGGGCCTCAGTGGCTGGGCTGTGGGGGCCCTGGAGGCGGTCTCTCTGACCAGCTCTACTTTGGAGGCTTCAGGGAGAGCTCCAACAACTTCAGGCACCGCCTAGCAACTGGCATCCTGTACCCGTGGGTACCAGCCTCGCTGGGGGACAAGGGCAGGGGCTAAATGCCAGATGCCTGGCAAGGAGCAGAACTCCACAGAGCAGCAGAGGGTGTGCGGAGTCACCAGGCTGAGGACAGGTCCCGAGGGCTTGGAGAGCGTGCAGCTTGTGACAGGAGGAGTGAGGACGGCAGGGCCGTGAGGAGCAAGCAGTGGAGGGAGAACATGATGCAGAGGCGTGTTCCCATGAACGGGAAGCCTGACCAGGGTCTGGACTTCTCGCAAAGGCCCATGGGAGCCATGGAGAGTTCTAAGGGGAGAGTGGCAGGCTCTGGACATGTCACTCTGGTCCCAGGTGGAGCACGTCCAGGCTGGCTGGTGGAGCCTCATTGATCAATTCAGTGTGGAGAGAGGAGGAAGGCAGAGGACCCCAGAGCAGGTGGGGTGTGGGCCTGGGACATCTTGGGCACGGAAGCTGCTCAGGAGCTCATGGCCGAGTCCTCTGTGCCTGGACAGGGCTACGACAGGGTGGGTGTATACTGCCTAATATAATCATTTCTCAAATGACCACACACTGGTGGCTTGCGACTGCAGAAATGCATCCTCTCGCAGTCTGGAACTCAGAAGTCTGAGGCCAAGGTGTTAGCAGGGCCTTACTCCCTTGGAAGGCTCTAGGTGCTTCCTGCCTCTCCAAGCTTGAGGGACCCCAGGCACCCCTTAGCTGTGGCAGAATCACTCCAGTTTCTCCTCTTCTGGCCCAAGGACGCCTGCCATTTGAGTTGGGCCCTCTCTACATCCAAGCAGACCTTATCACAAGGTCCTTCCTAACAACGTCTGCAAAGGCTCTTCTCTAAATAAGGCCACCTTCACGGACCTCAGGGTCAGGATGTGTCTGTGTGCTTCTGAGGGCCACCAGTCAGTCCACTTCGGGAGGGGTCTGTGCTTGCTGAGGGAATGGCAAGAGCCCGTTTGGCCCATGGCCGTTACAACCCAGCTCCTCACCTGCACTGGACCTCCTGCTGCTGCAGCCCCACCCTACCCGAAAGCTGCTCTGACACCCCGGGTCCCCACTCATGTCACGCCTGTCACACTCCACAGACCTCCTTGCCTCCTCAGTCTCTTCTCCAGCGTCAACCTCTCTTTGAGGCCCACCCAGCTTAAAAGAGCATCCCAGTACCTCCACAAAAATCACTCATCTCCCAGCCTGGAACTTCCTGCATAGAGAGGTGCCCACCCGTTCATGTGGACGGGTGGACGATGGCTGGATAGCTAGTTGCCTGCATGGCTGGGTGGTGGAAGGGTGGATGGACAAATGGAAGGAAGGGAAAAAGGAAGGAAGGGAGGGGGAAAGGAAGGACGGTAGATAGATGAAGGGCAGTGTGTATGGTTTGGTGGATAGGTAGGTGAAGGAATGGACGGGTGGGTATACGGGTAGGTGGAAAGGTGGGTGCAGAGATGGGGGGGTGGTGGATGGATGGGTGAGGGGGTGAGTGGATGAATGGAGAGATAAGCAGGTGGGTGGATGAGTAGATGCAGATTCTGGGATAAACCAAGAATTTGCAGAGCAAAGAGAGAGGAGAAAAGAGGGCCCTGGACAGGCCCAGAACACCCTGGGATGGGGCTGAGTCGAGCACAGCAGGTGAGGGCAGGGCCAGCCTAGAGGATGCTGCTCAGAGATGGGGACTAGCCCACCCAGGGAACCGAGCAAAGTGGTGGGTTATCCCTAGGATTTGGGGGAGGTCAGGGAACATCACAGAGTCTTGAGGAAGGCAGATGCCAACAGGGCAGGGGGTGGGAGTGAGGGAGCTGCCAGGGGAGCCCCAGGGATGGGGCAGGGGCAGCTAGAGAGGGCATGGGGTGTATCAAATGCTATATTGAGTTGGCCCTAGGGCCAGCAGTTCCAGCAGAAGCAGGTCTGAGGAACAAAGGCCAGAGGTTGACCCCAGCTCCACCCGGGGCCTAGGTAGCTACAGGGGCTGAGGAAGATGGCCTGGGCAGGACTGAGCGGGCCCTCGGGACATTCTGATGTAGGGCTAGTGGGGAAAAACCTGCAAGTGGCTTCAGGGAAGGCTCAGGGCTCGGCCTCCACCCGACAAGACCCAGGAGGGTCTCAGAAGGTACAGTGGGAGCTGGGCCAATACCACCTAGGTCCACCCTAGCTCCAAAGTGTGGAGCAGGGTCCCACCCCAGCTTCTCTGCCTGGCTGGGGCTGCCCAAGAGAGGCCTGCCCTTCTACATCCAACCTGCTGGATTCCAAACCCCGGCCCTCCTCACCCTCAGGGCTGACCCTGCCCCGCCTGCAGGCAGCCCCCTGATCACTGCTCACCCCGAGGGGGTCTGACAGGAGTTCCTGGGCAGTGTGCCTGCCATTGCAAACCCTTGCAGCTGGGTCCCAGCTATGTACCAAGCCAGTGAGAAATGCAGAGGTAAGTGACCCCAAAAATGAGATGTGGGAAAGGTAGAGTGCCCAGGTGCCAGGGCGCGAGGCCACTCCAGCCAGACACTGGAGAATAGGGAGGCTGTTCCTCCCACTGTGGAATCCCCTCCCAGTGCTGCCCAGCCCCTCTCCCACCATGGAGGGTCGAGCCCAGTCCAGCCTTCAAGCGTCTGGGTGCCAGGTGCTACCTCTTCCTGAGCTCAGGGACCTGCCCCCTCTGGTCTGGTGGGGCAGGGTCCAGGAGGAGAGTGTGCAGGACAGCCGTTCCAGGTGACTAACCCCTCCTTGGGTCCAAGGACCTTTAGGAAGCAGCCCCCCATCCCCAGCCTCCCAGCTGAGGGGTGGTCCCTGGGGTTGGCATGACTGGCCCTTGACTCTTTCTTTGGAAAAGTCCCACAGGCCTCTCCCACTTCATAGCACCTCTGCTTTGAGGACTTGGTGCCTGACACTGGCCCAGCCCCCAGCTCCAGGGGAATCCCACCCTGTTCTTAAGTGATGGTGGGGGGACCAAGAGGTCCATCTGCACCTCTAAGGCCTTCCCTCCCCTCCCAGCCCCCTGCTCTGCCCCTCCCAGTCATCCACATCCCTCCCTCTTCTCCCCTCCCCAGTGAAAAAGGGAAGAACTCAGAAAATAATTTTAAATGCTTTATTGGGATTGCGAGCGTTAACAAGTTAGAGACAAAACCCAAGCATTGGATTTTGCCAGAAATATTTGCATGTTAAAGGAGTTAAGTTGAGGCAAACACGGGCCGCGGGATGGAGTACAGGCGGCGGATGACATAGGTGTTCGTCGCGTGGGGGTCTTCAGGTGATGGCAAAGGGAGGGACCCAAGAGGGGGTCCTGCTGAAGACAGTTGGGGGGGGGACGTGGGGGAAGAGACAAGATGGAGGACCACGCTAGGGCACGGGAGGCCAGTGGGTGCCCGGGTCAGGATGGCCAGTGACCCAGGGAGAGCCATACATTTGGGGACACAGAGGGCATTGTGCAAGTACCCCAGGAGCACCCATCCCAGCGAGGCAGACTTAACACTGTGTGGGTGGGTGTCCCACTGAATGGGCAGGTAATTTGGGGTGCCTCGCAGTCTTTTGGATCTCAGGCCAATCTGTGTTCTCCAATCAGTACAACTTTGCTCTTTGGTTTCTGTCCAATGTTTCTAATGGCCCATTCTCCAGGCACTTGCTGAGGGACCCTCTGTGCTGTGGTCGGGCTGGCACGGACCGCCCCCAGGGTCATGCCAGTCCTGTCGCCAGGGCCCAGAAGCCTCGGGCCCCTAGATTGCTAGTCGGACTGTTGTGCAGGGGAGCTGCACTGGAGGCAGAAGTGGGGGTGAGGTAAACCTCCAGCCGCCCGGGGTCCCTGCCACAGTCCTAGGCGCTGTGCTGGTGGCTGTCACAGCATTGCCAGACCCGTGGGCCTCAGGGCCCAAGCGACCCCATCGATGGCCAGCTCTCCTGCTCTGCGGGCTCAGAGCCTCCTGACCTCCCCTGCTCCCTGGCCTCACTCTACCTTGCCCAGAGGAGATTCCACAGAGCTCTGGACCTCCTGGGGACAAGGTGGGGTGCTGAGGAGCGGGCAAGGTGTCACAGAGGGAGGGGAGTGTTCCCCAAGTGTGCGGAAGGCGGCCACCTGCTCCCGCCCGATGGAGCCTTTCTGCTTACACATCCGCAGCCCCTTCCCCCCCAGCCAGCCACAGGCCGGCTGGCCGGGGGCCCCATCCTTGTGGCCTCCGAGCACCCTCCTGACACCTGGGGAGACACTGCCCCACCCCTCCTCCGCCCCTCAGAACCCCCGGGGACCAGCCACAGTCCCCGGGTGCCAGACCAGGAAGCGGCCTTCTCAATTCCCCTCTGGCTTCTCCATGGGGCACAGTGGCCAGAGCCCCATGGAGGCTCCACTCTCAACTCAACCCAAGCAAAAGGGACAGACTTAAAACAAAAATCAAATCAAGGGTGATAAATGGCGGGGAGCAGGAGGTGTTGGTACTGGTGGCACGTAGTGCTCACAAATCACTGCTCCCCTGTTTTGTAGGGAGGGGTGTAATTTGGTTTATGAGCGCATAAAAAGCTAAGGAGGGATCAAAAAAAAAAAACAAAAAAAAAAAAGGAAAATATGCCCCAAGAAACAAAGGGGGGGATAGATCAATTGACGTGAAATTTGGCTCTAATTTCTCTCGGTAATTCTGCAAGTTCAGTGTTTTTCCTCCTGACATCCAACCAAAACCTCCCGGGACCACTTCTTACCCCAGAGCTCCCCCCACCCAGCCCCCACTGCCCCCCACCCACCCCTCCATCCTCCAGACTTCCCACACTCCCCACATCAGGGCCAGTCTCCTGGGTGTGCTGGGGTCCCCCCAGATCTCTCTCCAGGCGCACACCCAGGCTCCGGCTACCCTGGGAGCATGACTTCTGCATCTCTAATGTGGCCAAACTCGTCAGCACTGGCTCTAAAAGCGGTGGACAGGAAGGGAGCTCGGACCATGAAAACAGTTCAGAGAATTTGGGATGGACCTCGGCCTGATCTG